>CALNHX010006819.1:0-83266 GCA_940337035.1 Agriotes lineatus
ACGTCCCAGACGTCCCAGACGTCCTAGATGTCCCATATGTCACAAATGTCCCAGGCGCCCTAGATATTCCATATGTCCCTAACGTCCCAGACATCCTAAATGTCCTGTATGTCCCTAACGTCCCAGACGTCCCAGCTGTCCCGTATGTCCATAACGTCCCAGACGTCCCATCCGTCCTAGATGTCCCATATGTCCCTCACGTCCCAGACGTCCCACACGTCCTAGATGTCCCATATTTCTCTAACATCCCAGACGTCCTAGATGTCCTCTACGTCCCTAACTTCCCAGACATCCCAGATGTTTCATATGTCCCTAACGTCCCAACCGTCTTAGATGTCCTATATGTCCCTAACGTCCCAGGCGTCCTAGATGTCCCATATGTCCCTAACGTCCCAGACGTCCCAAACGTCCTAGATGCCCTATATTTCTCTAACATCCCAGACGTCTTAGATGTCCTATACGTCCATAACGTCCCAGACGTCCAGATGTCCCATATGTCCCTAACGACCCAACCGGCCTAGGTGTCCTATATGTCCCTAACGTTTCAGACGAACCGGATGTCCCATATGTCCCTAACGTCCCAACCGTCCTAGATGTCCTATATGTCCCTAACGTCCAGACGTCCCAGATGTCCCATACGTCCCTAACGTCCCAGACGTTATAGATGTCCTATATGTCCCTAACGTCCCAGACGTCCCAGATGTCCCATATGTCCCTAATGACCCAACCGTCCTAGGTGTCCTATATGTCCCTAACGTCCAGACGTCCCAAATGTCCCATATGTACCTAACGTCCCAGACGTCCCAGATGTCCCATATGTTCCATATGTCCCTAATGTCTAAGACGTCCTAGATGTTCTATATGTTCCTAACGTCCCAAACGTCTTAAATTTCCCATATGTCCTTAACGTCTCAGACGTCCCAGCTGTCCCGTATGTCCCTAACGTCCAGACATCCCAGACGTCCTAGATGTCCTATATGTCCCTAACGTCCCAGACGTCCCAGATGTCCCATATGTCCCTAATGACCCAATCGTCCTAGGTGTCCTATATGTCCCTAACGTCCCAGACGTCCCAAATGTCCCATATGTACCTAACGTCCCAGACGTCCCAGATGTTTCATATGTTCCATATGTCCCTAATGTCTAAGACTTCCTAGATGTTCTATATGTTCCTAACGTCCCAAACGTCTTAAATTTCCATATGTCCTTAACGTCCCAGACGTCCCAGCTGTCCCGTATGTCCCTAACGTCCCAGACATCCCAGACGTCCTATATGTCCCATATGTCCCTAATGTCCCAGGCGTCCTAAATGTCCCATAAGTTCCATATGTCCCTAATGTCCCAGGAGTCCTAAATGTCCCATATGTCCTTAACGTCCCTGACGTCCCAGACGTCCTAGATGTCCCATATGTCCTTAACGTCCCAGACGTCTCACATGTCCCATATGTCTCTAACGTCCCAGATGTCCCATATGTTCCATATGTCCCTAATGTCCCAAGCGTCCTAGATGTTCCAAATGTCCCTAACGTCCCAGACGTCTTAAATGTCCCATATGTCCCTAACGTCCCAGACGTCTTAAATGTCCCATATGTCCCTAACATCCCAGATGTCCCAGCTGTCCCATATGTTCCATATGTCCCTAATGTCCCAGGCGTCCCAGATGTCCCATATGTTCCATATGTCCCTAATGTCCCAGGAGTCCTAAATGTCCCATATTTCCTTAACGTCCCAGACGTCCCAGACGTCCTAGATGTCCCATACGTCCTTAACGTCCCAGACGTACTAGATGTCCCATATGTCCTTAACGTCGCAGAAGTCCCAAATGTCCCATATGTCCCTTTCGTCCCAGACGTCCCAGATGTCCGATATGTTCCATATGTCCCTAATGTCCCAGGCGTCCCAGATGTCCCATATGCTCCATATGTCCCTAATGTCCCAAAAGTCCTAAATGTCCCATGTGTCCTTAACGTCCCAGACGTCCCAGACGTCCTAAATGTCCCATATGTCCTTAACGTCCCAGACGTCTCAAATCTCCCATATGTCTCTAACGTTCCAGATGTCCCGTATGTTCCATATGTCCCTAATGTCCCAAGCGTCCTAGATGTTCCAAATGTCCCTAACGTCCCAGACGTCCTAAATGTCCCATATGTCCCTAACGTCCCAGACGTCCTAAATGTCCCATATGTCCCTAACATCCCAGATGTCCCAGCTGTCCCTAACGTCCCAGACGTCCCAGATGTCTCATATGTCCCAAAGATCCCTAATGTCCCAGGCGTCCTAGATGTCCCATATGTCCCTAACGTCCCAGACGTCCTAAATGTCCCATATGTCTCTAACATCCCAGACGTCCCAGCTGTCCCGTATGTCCCTAACGTCCCAGACGTCCCAGTTGTCTCATATGTCCCATATGTCCCTAATGTCCCAAGCGTTATAGATCATCCATACGACCCTAACGTCCCAGACGTCCTAAATTCCCCATATGTCTTTATGGTCCCAGACGTCCTAGACGTCCTAGATGTCTTATATGTCCCTAACATCCCAGATGTCCCAGCTGTCCCTAACGTCCCAGACGTCCCAGTTGTCTCATATGTCCCATATGTCCCTAATGTCCCAAGCGTTATAGATCATCCATACGACCCTAACGTCCCAGACGTCCTAAATTCCCCATATGTCTTTATGGTCCCAGACGTCCTAGACGTCCTAAATGTCCCATATGTCCCTAACATCCCAGATGTCCCAGCTGTCCCTAACGTCCCAGACGTCCCAGATGTCTCATATGTCCCAAAGATCCCTAATGTCCCAGGCGTCCTAGATGTCCCATATGTCCCTAACGTCCCAGACGTCCTAAATGTCCCATATGTCTCTAACATCCCAGACGTCCCAGCTGTCCCGTATGTCCCTAACGTCCCAGACGTCCCAGTTGTCTCATATGTCCCATATGTCCCTAATGTCCCAAGCGTTATAGATCATCATACGACCCTAACGTCCCAGACGTCCTAAATTCCCCATATGTCTTTATGGTCCCAGACGTCCCAGACGTCCCAGATGTCCCTAACGTCCCAAACGTCCCAGATGTCTCATATGTCCCATATGTCTCTAATGTCCCAGGCGTCCTAGATGTTCCATATGTCCTTAACGTTCCAGACGTTCCAGCTGTCCCGCATGTCCCTAACGTCCCAGACGTCCCAGACGTCCTAGATGTCCCATATGTCCCTAACGTCCCAGATGTCTTAGATGTCCTATATGTCCCTAACGTCCCAGCCGTCCCAGATGTCCCATATGTCCCAAATGTCCATAATGTCCCAGGAGTCCATATATCCCATATGTCCCTAATGTCCCAGGCGTCCCAGATGTTCCATATGCCCATATGTCCCTAATGTCCCAGGCGTGCTAAATGCCCCATATATCATTACCGTCCCAGACGTCCCAGACGTCCTAGATGTCCCATATGTCCTTAACGTCCCAGACGTCCCAGATGTCCCATATGTCCCTAACGTCTCAGACGTCCCATCAGTCCTAGATGTCCCATATGTCATTAATGTCCCAGACGTTCCAGATGTCCCATATGTCCCTAACGTCCCAAACGTCCCAGATGTCTCATATGTCCCATATGTCTCTAATGTCCCAGGCGTCCTAGATGTTCCATATGTCCCTAACGTTCCAGACGTTCCAGCTGTCCCGCATGTCCCTAACGTCCCAGACGTCCCAGACGTCCTAGATGTCCCATATGTCCCTAACGTCCCAGATGTCTTAGATGTCCTATATGTCCCTAACGTCCCAGCCGTCCCAGATGTCCCATATGTCCCAAATGTCCATAATGTCCCAGGAGTCCCATATATCCCATATGTCCCTAATGTCCCAGGCGTCCCAGATGTTCCATATGCCCCATATGTCCCTAATGTCCCAGGCGTGCTAAATGCCCCATATATCATTACCGTCCCAGACGTCCCAGACGTCCTAGATGTCCCATATGTCCTTAACGTGCCAGACGTCCCAGATGTCCCATATGTCCCTAACGTCTCAGACGTCCCAGAAGTCCTAGATGTCCCATATGTCCTTAACGTCCCAGACGTCCCAGATGTCCCATATGTCCCTAACGTCTCAGACGTCCCAGATGTCCCATATGTCCCTAATGTCCCAGGCGTCCCAGATGTCCCATATGCCCCATATGTCCCTAATGTCCCAGGCGTGCTAAATGCCCCATATATCCTTACCGTCCCAGACGTCCCAGACGTCCTAGATGTCTCATATATCCTAAACGTCCCAGACGTCCCATATGTCCCATATGTCCGTAACGTTCCAGACGTCCCAGATGTCCCATATGTCCCATATGTCCCTAATGTCCCAAGCGTCCTAGATGTTCCATATGTCTCTAACGTCCCAGACGTCCTAAATGTCCCATATGTCCCTAACGTCCCAGGCTTCCTAGATGTTCCAAATGTCCCTAACGTCCCAAACGTCCTAAATGTTCCATATGTCCCTAACGTCCCAGACGTCCTAAATGTCATATATGTCCTCAACATCCTAGACGTCCCAGCTGTCCCGTATGTCCCTAACGTCCCAGACGTTCCAGATGTCTCATATGTCCCATATGTCTCTAATGTCCCAGGCGTCCTAGATGTTCCATATGTCCCTAACGCCCCAGACGTCCTAAATGTCCCATATGTCTATAACATCCAAGACGTCCCAGCTGTCCCGTATGTCCTTAACGTCCCAGACGTCCCAGATGTCTCATATGTCCCATATGTCCCTAATGCCCCAAGCGTTATATATCATCCATATGACCCTAACGTCCCAGACGTCCTAAATGCCCCATATGTCTTTAACGTCCCAGACGTCCTAGACGTCCTAGATGTCTTATATGTCCTTAACGTCGCAGACGTCCCAGATGTCCCATATGTCCCTAACGTCTAAGACGTCCCAGATGTCCCATATGTCCCATATGTCCCTAGTGTCCCAGGTGTCCTAGATGTCCCGTATGTCCCTAACGTCCAAGACGTCCCAGATGTCCCAGATGTCCCATATGTCCCTAACGTGCAAGACGTCCCAGATGTCCCGTATGTCCTTAACGTCCCAGACGTCCCAAACGTCCTAGATGTCCCATATGTCCCTAACGTCCCAAACGTCCGAAATGTCTCATATGTCCCATATGTCTCTAATGTCCCAGGCGTCCTAGATGTTCCATATGTCCCTAACGTCTCAGACGTCCCAGCTGTCCCGTATGTCCCTAACGTCCCAGACGTCCCAGATGTCCAAGATGTCCCATATGTCCCTAACGTCTCAGATGTCTTAGATGTCCTATATGTCCCTAACGTCCCAGCCGTCCCAGATGTCCCATATGTTGCAAATGTCCCAGACGTCTCAGACGTCCCAGATGTCCCATATGTCCCATATGTCAATAATGTCCCAGGCGTTCCAGCTGTCCCATATGTCCCATATGTCCCTGATGTCCCAGGCGTTCTAGATGTCTCATATGTCCTTAACGTCCAAGACGTCCCAGATGTCCCTAATGTCCCATATGTCTCGAATGTCCCAGGCGTCCTAGATGTTTCATATGTCCCTAACGTCCCAGACGACCTAAATGTCCCATATGTCCCTAACGTCCCAGACGTCCCAGCTGTCCCGTATGTCCCTAACGATCCAGACGTCCCAGACGTCCTAGATGTTTCATATGTCCTTAACGTCCCAGACGTCCCAAATGTCCCACATGTCTTTAACGTCCCAGATGTCCCATATGTTCCATATGTCCCTAATGTCCCAAGCGTCCTAGGTATTCCATATGTCCCTAACGTCCCAGACGTCCTAAATGTCCCATATGTCCCTAACGTCCCAGACGTCCCAGCTGTCCCGTATGTCCCTAACGTCCCAGACATCCCAGACGGCCTAGATGTCCCATATGTCCCTAACGTCCCAGACGTCCTAGATGTCCCATATGTCCTTAACGTCCCAGACGTCTCAAATGTCCCATATGTCTCTAACGTCCCAGATGTCCCATATGTTCCATATGTCCCTAATGTCCCAAGCGTCCTAGATGTTCCATATGTCCCTAACGTCCCAGACGTCCTAGATGTCCTATATGTACTTAACGTCCCAGACGTCCAAAATGTCCCATATGTCTCTAACGTCCCAGATGTCCCATATGTTTCATATGTCCCTAATGTCCCAAGCGTCCTAGATGTTCCAAATGTCCCTAACGTCCCAGACGTCCTAAATGTTCCATATGTCCCTAACGTCCCAGACGTCCTAGATGTCCCATATGTCCTTAACCTCCCAGATGTCTCAAATGTCCCATAAGTCTCTAACGTCCCAGATGTCCCATATGTTTCATATGTCCCTAATGTCCCAAGCGTCCTAGATGTTCCAAATGTCCCTAACGTCCCAGACGTCCTAAATGTTCCATATGTCCCTAACGTCCCAGACGTCCTACATGTCCTATATGTACTTAACGTCCCAGACGTCCCAAATGTCCCATATGTCTTTAACGTCCCAGATGTCCCATATTTTTCTTATGTCCCTAATGTCCCAAGCGTCCTAGATGTTCCAAATGTCCCTAACGTCCCAAACGTCCTAAATGTTCCATATGTCCCTAACGTCCCAGACGTCCTAAATGTCATATATGTCCTCAACATCCCAGACGTCCCAGCTGTCCCGTATGTCCCTAACGTCCCAGACGTTCCAGATGTCTCATATGTCCCATATGTCTCTAATGTCCCAGGCGTCCTAGATGTTCCATATGTCCCTAACGCCCCAGACGTCCTAAATGTCCCATATGTCTATAACATCCAAGACGTCCCAGCTGTCCCGTATGTCCTTAACGTCCCAGACGTCCCAGATGTCTCATATGTCCCATATGTCCCTAATGCCCCAAGCGTTATAGATCATCCATATGACCCTAACGTCCCAGACGTCCTAAATGCCCCATATGTCTTTAACGTCCCAAACGTCCTAGACGTCCTAGATGTCTTATATGTCCTTAACGTCCCAGACGTCCCAGATATCCCATATGTCCCTAACGTCCAAGACGTCCCAGATGTCCCATATGTCCCATATGTCCCTAGTGTCCCAGGTGTCCTAGATGTCCCGTATGTCCCTAACGTCCAAAACGTCCCAGATGTCCCAGATGTCCCATATGTCCTTAACGTGCAAGACGTCCCAGATGTCCCGTATGTCCTTAACGTCCCAGACGTCCCAAACGTCCTAGATGTCCCATATGTCCCTAACGTCCCAAACGTCCGAGATGTCTCATATGTCCCATATGTCTCTAATGTCCCAGGCGTCCTAGATGTTCCATATGTCCCTAACGTCTCAGACGTCCCAGCTGTCCCGTATGTCCCTAACGTCCCAGACGTCCCAGACGTCCAAGATGTCCCATATGTCCCTAACGTCTCAGATGTCTTAGATGTCCTATATGTCCCTAACGTCCCAGCCGTCCCAGATGTCCCATATGTTGCAAATGTCCCAGACGTCTCAGACGTCCCAGATGTCCCATATGTCCCATATGTCAATAATGTCCCAGGCGTTCCAGCTGTCCCATATGTCCCATATGTCCCTGATGTCCCAGGCGTTCTAGATGTCTCATATGTCCTTAACGTCCAAGACGTCCCAGATGTCCTTAATGTCCCATATGTCTCGAATGTCCCAGGCGTCCTAGATGTTTCATATGTCCCTAACGTCCCAGACGACCTAAATGTCCCATATGTCCCTAACGTCCCAGACGTCCCAGCTGTCCCGTATGTCCCTAACCATCCAGACGTCCCAGACGTCCTAGATGTTTCATATGTCCTTAACGTCCCAGACGTCCCAAATGTCCCACATGTCTTTAACGTCCCAGATGTCCCATATGTTCCATATGTCCCTAATGTCCCAAGCGTCCTAGATATTCCATATGTCCCTAACGTCCCAGACGTCCTAAATGTCCCATATGTCCCTAACGTCCCAGACGTCCCAGCTGTCCCGTATGTCCCTATCGTCCCAGACATCCCAGACGGCCTAGATGTCCCATATGTCCTTAACGTCCCAGACGTCTCAAATGTCCCATATGTCTCTAACGTCCCAGGCTTCCTAAATGTTTCATATGTCCTTAACGTCCCAGACGTCCCAAATGTCCCACATGTCTTTAACGTCCCAGATGTCCCAGATGTCCCATACGTCCCATATGTCACTAATGTCCCAGGCTTCCTAAATGTTCCATATGTCCCTAACGTCCCAGACGTCCTAAATGTCCCATATGTCCCTAACGTTTCAAACGTCCCAGCTGTCCCGTATGTCTCTAACGTCCCAGACGTCCTAAATGTCCCATATGTCCCTAACGTTCCAGACGTCCCAGCTGTCCCGTATGTCCTTAACGTCCCAGACGTCCCAGATGTCTCATATGTCCCATATGTCCCTAATGTCCCAAGCGTTATAGATCATCCATATGACCCTAACGTCCCAGACGTCCTAAATGCCCCATATGTCTTTAACGTCCCAGACGTCCTAGACGTCCCAGATGTCTCATGTGTCCCATATGTCTCTAATTTCCCAGGCGTCCTAGATGTTCCATATGTCCCTAACGCCCCAGACGTCCTAAATGTCCCATATGTCCCTAACATCCCAGACGTCCCAGCTGTCCCGTATGTCCTTAACGTCCCAGACGTCCCAGATGTCTCATATGTCCCATATGTCCCTAATGTCCCAAGCGTTATAGATCATCCATATGACCCTAACGTCCCAGACGTCCTAAATGCCCCATATGTCTCTAACGTCCCAGACGTCCTAGACGTCCTAGATGTCTTATATGTCCTTAACGTCCCAGACGTCCCAGATGTCCCATATGTCCCTAACGTCCAAGACGTCCCAGATGTCCCATATGTCCCTAGTGTCCCAGGTGTCCTAGATGTCCCATATGTCCCTAATGTCCCAGGCGTCCTAAATGTCCCGTATGTCATTAACGTCCCAGACGTCCCAAACGTCCTAGATGTCCCATATGTCCCTAACGTCCCAAACGTCCGAGATGTCTCATATGTCCCATATGTCTCTAATGTCCCAGGCGTCCTAGATGTTCCATATGTCCCTAACGTCCCAGACGTCCCAGCTGTCCCGTATGTCCCTAACGTCCCAGACGTCCCAGACGTCCAAGATGTCCCATATGTCTCTAACGACTCAGATGTCTTAGATGTCCTATATGTCCCTAACGTCCCAGACGTCCCAGACGTCCAAGATGTCCCATATGTCCCTAACGACTCAGATGTCTTAGATGTTCTATATGTCCCTAACGTCCCAGCCGTCCCAGATGTCCCATATGTTGCAAATGTTCCAGACGTCCCAGACGTCCCAGATGTCCCATATGTCCCATATGTCAATAATGTCCCAGGCGTTCCAGCTGTCCCATATGTCACATATGTCCCTGATGTCCCAGGCGTTCTAAATGTCTCATATGTCCTTAACGTCCCAGACGTCCCAGACGTCCTAGATATCCTATATGTCCTTAACGTCCAAGACGTCCCAGATGTCCCATATGTCCCTAACGTCCCAGACGTCCCAGATGTCCTTAATGTCCCATATGTCTTGAACGTCCCAGGCGTCCTACATGTTTCATATGTCCCTAACGTCCAAGATGATATAAATGTCCCATATGTCCCTAACGTCCCAGACGTCCCAGCTGTTCCGTATGTCCCTAACGTCCCAGACGTCCCAGACGTCCTAGATGTTTTATATGTCCCTAACGTCCCAACGTCCTAGATGTCCTATATGTCCCTAACGTCCCAGACGTCCTATATGTCCCATATGTTCCTAACGTCCCAGACGTCCTAGGTGTCCCATATGTCCTTAACGTCCTAGACGTCCCAGATGTCTCATATGTCCCATTTGTCCCTAATGTCCCAGGCGTCCTAGATGTTCCATATGTCCCTAACGTTCCAGACGTCCTAAATGTCCTATATGTCCCTAATCTCCCAGGCATTCTAAATGTCCCATATGTCCTCAACGTCCCAGACGTCCCAGACGTCCTAGATGTCCCATACGTCCTTAACGTTCCAAAGGTCCCAGATGTCCCATATGTCCCTAACGTCCCAGACGTCTCAGATGTCCCATATGTCCCATATGTCCCTAATGTCCCAGGCGTCCTAAATGTCTCATATGTCCTTAACGTCCCAGACGTCCCAGACGTCCTAGATGTTCCATATGTCCTTAACGTCCCAGACGTCTTAGATGTCTTATATATCTCTAACGTCCCAGACGTCCCAGATGTTCCATATGTTCCATATGTCCCTAATGTCCCAAGCGTCTTAGATGTTCCATATGTCCCTAACGTCCCAGACGTCCTAAATGTCCCATATGCCCCTAACGTCCCAGACGTCCCAGCTGTCCCGTATGTCCCTAACGTCCAAAACGTCCCAGACCTCCTAAATGTCCCATATGTCCCTAACGTCCCAGATATCCCAGCTGTCCCGTATGTCCCTAACGTCTCAGACATCCCAGACGGCCTAGATGTCCCATATGTCCCTAACGTCCCAGATGTCCCAGATGTCCCATACGTCCCATATGTCACTAATGTCCCAGGCTTCCTAAATGTTCCATATGTCCCTAACGTCCCAGACGTCCTAAATGTCCCATATGTCCCTAACGTTTCAAACGTCCCAGCTGTCCCGTATGTCTCTAACGTCCCAGACGTCCTAAATGTCCCATATGTCCCTAACGTCCCAGACGTCCCAGCTGTCCCGTATGACCCTAACGTCCCAGACGTCCCAGATATCCCATATGCCCCTAACGTCCCAGACGTCCCAGATGTCCCATATGTCCCATATGTCCCAGGCGTCCCAGATGTACCATATGTCCCATATGTCCCTAATTTCCAGGCGTCCTAAATGTCCCATATGTCCTTAACGTCCCAGACGATCCAGATGTTCCATATGTCCCTAACGTCACAGGCGTCCTAGTTGTCCCATATGTCCCTAACGTCCCAGACGTCCCAGCTGTCCCGTATGTCCCTAACGTCCCAGACGTCCCAGACGTCCTGGATGTCCCATATGTCCCTAACGTCTCAGACGTCCTAGACGTATTATATGTCCCTAACGTCCCAGACGTCCCAGACGTCCCAGATGTCCTATATGTCCCATATGTCCCTTATGTGCAAGCCGTCCTAAATGTCCCGTATGTCCTTAACGTCCCAGACGTCCCAGATGTCTCATTTGTCCCATATGTCCCTAATCTCCCAGGCATTCTAAATGTCCCATATGTCCTCAACGTCCCAGACGTCCCAGACGTCCTAGATGTCCCATATGTCCTTAACGTTCCAAAGGTCCCAGATGTCCCATATGTCCCTAACGTCCCAGACGTCTCAGATGTCCCATATGTCCCATATGTCCCTAATGTCCCAGGCGTCCTAAATGTCTCATATGTCTTTAACGTCCCAGACGTCCCAGACGTCCTAGATGTTCCATATGTCCTTAACGTCCCAGACGTCTTAGATGTCTTATATATCTCTAACGTCCCAGACGTCCCAGATGTTCCATATGTTCCATATGTCCCTAATGTCCCAAGCGTCTTAGATGTTCCATGTGTCCCTAACGTCCCAGACGTCTTAAATGTCCCATATGCCCTTAACGTCCCAGACGTCCCAGCTGTCCCGTATGTCCCTAACGTCCAAAACGTCCCAGACCTCCTAAATGTCCCATATGTCCCTAACGTCCCAGATATCCCAGCTGTCCCGTATGTCCCTAACGTCCCAGACGTCCCAGATGTCCCATATGTTCCATATGTCCCTAATGTCCCAAGCGTCCTAGGTATTCCATATGTCCCTAACGTCCCAGACGTCCTAAATGTCCCATATGTCCCTAACGTCCCAGACGTCCCAGCTGTCCCGTATGTCCTTAACGTCCCAGACATCCCAGACGGCCTAGATGTCCCATATGTCCCTAACGTCCCAGACGTCCTAGATGTCCCATATGTCCTTAACGTCCCAGACGTCTCAAATGTCCCATATGTCTCTAACGTCCCAGATGTCCCATATGTTCCATATGTCCCTAATGTCCCAAGCGTCCTAGATGTTCCATATGTCCCTAACGTCCCAGACGTCCTAGATGTCCTATATGTACTTAACGTCCCAGACGTCCCAAATGTCCCATATGTCTCTAACGTCCCAGATGTCCCATATGTTTCATATGTCCCTAATGTCCCAAGCGTCCTAGATGTTCCAAATGTCCCTAACGTCCCAGACGTCCTAAATGTTCCATATGTCCCTAACGTCCCAGACGTCCTAGATGTCCCATATGTCCTTAACCTCCCAGATGTCTCAAATGTCCCATATGTCTCTAACGTCCCAGATGTCCCATATGTTCCATATGTCCCTAATGTCCCAAGCGTCCTAGATGTTCCATATGTCCCTAACGTCCCAGACGTCCTAGATGTCCTATATGTACTTAACGTCCCAGACGTCCCAAATGTCCCATATGTCTCTAACGTCCCAGATGTCCCATATGTTTCATATGTCCCTAATGTCCCAAGCGTCCTATATGTTCCAAATGTTCCTAACGTCCCAGACGTCCTAAATGTTCCATATGTCCCTAACGTCCCAGACGTCCTAGATGTCCCATATGTCCTTAACCTCCCAGATGTCTCAAATGTCCCATAAGTCTCTAACGTCCCAGATGTCCCATATGTTCCATATGTCCCTAATGTCCCAAGCGTCCTAGATGTTCCATATGTCCCTAACGTCCCAGACGTCCTACATGTCCTATATGTACTTAACGTCCCAGACGTCCCAAATGTCCCATATGTCTTTAACGTCCCAGATGTCCCATATTTTTCTTATGTCCCTAATGTCCCAAGCGTCCTAGATGTTCCAAATGTCCCTAACGTCCCAAACGTCCTAAATGTTCCATATGTCCCTAACGTCCCAGACGTCCTAAATGTCATATATGTCCTCAACATCCCAGACGTCCCAGCTGTCCCGTATGTCCCTAACGTCCCAGACGTTCCAGATGTCTCATATGTCCCATATGTCTCTAATGTCCCAGGCGTCCTAGATGTTCCATATGTCCCTAACGCCCCAGACGTCCTAAATGTCCCATATGTCTATAACATCCAAGACGTCCCAGCTGTCCCGTATGTCCTTAACGTCCCAGACGTCCCAGATGTCTCATATGTCCCATATGTCCCTAATGCCCCAAGCGTTATAGATCATCCATATGACCCTAACGTCCCAGACGTCCTAAATGCCCCATATGTCTTTAACGTCCCAGACGTCCTAGACGTCCTAGATGTCTTATATGTCCTTAACGTCCCAGACGTCCCAGATATCCCATATGTCCCTAACGTCCAAGACGTCCCAGATGTCCCATATGTCCCATATGTCCCTAGTGTCCCAGGTGTCCTAGATGTCCCGTATGTCCCTAACGTCCAAGACGTCCCAGATGTCCCAGATGTCCCATATGTCCTTAACGTGCAAGACGTCCCAGATGTCCCGTATGTCCTTAACGTCCCAGACGTCCCAAACGTCCTAGATGTCCCATATGTCCCTAACGTCCCAAACGTCCGAGATGTCTCATATGTCCCATATGTCTCTAATGTCCCAGGCGTCCTAGATGTTCCATATGTCCCTAACGTCTCAGACGTCCCAGCTGTCCCGTATGTCCCTAACGTCCCACACGTCCCAGACGTCCAAGATGTCCCATATGTCCCTAACGTCTCAGATGTCTTAGATGTCCTATATGTCCCTAACGTCCCAGCCGTCCCAGATGTCCCATATGTTGCAAATGTCCCAGACGTCTCAGACGTCCCAGATGTCCCATATGTCCCATATGTCTCTAATGTCCCAGGCGTCCTAGATGTTCCATATGTCCCTAACGTCTCAGACGTCCCAGCTGTCCCGTATGTCCCTAACGTCCCACACGTCCCAGACGTCCAAGATGTCCCATATGTCCCTAACGTCTCAGATGTCTTAGATGTCCTATATGTCCCTAACGTCCCAGCCGTCCCAGATGTCCCATATGTTGCAAATGTCCCAGACGTCTCAGACGTCCTAGATGTCCCATATGTCCCTAACGTCCCAGATATCCCAGCTGTCCCGTATGTCCCTAACGTCCCAGACATCCCAGACGGCCTAGATGTCCCATATGTCCCTAACGTCCCAGATGTCCCAGATGTCCCATACGTCCCATATGTCACTAATGTCCCAGGCTTCCTAAATGTTCCATATGTCCCTAACGTCCCAGACGTCCTAAATGTCCCATACGTCCCTAACGTTTCAAACGTCCCAGCTGTCCCGTATGTCTCTAACGTCCCAGACGTCCTAAATGTCCCATATGTCCCTAACGTCCCAGACGTCCCAGCTGTCCCGTATGACCCTAACGTCCCAGACGTCCCAGATATCCCATATGCCCCTAACGTCCCAGACGTCCCAGATGTCCCATATGTCCCATATGTCCCAGGCGTCCCAGATGTACCATATGTCCCATATGTCCCTAATTTCCAGGCGTCCTAAATGTCCCATATGTCCTTAACGTCCCAGACGATCCAGATGTTCCATATGTCCCTAACGTCACAGGCGTCCTAGTTGTCCCATATGTCCCTAACGTCCCAGACGTCCCAGCTGTCCCGTATGTCCCTAACGTCCCAGACGTCCCAGACGTCCTGGATGTCCCATATGTCCCTAACGTCTCAGACGTCCTAGACGTATTATATGTCCCTAACGTCCCAGACGTCCCAGACGTCCCAGATGTCCTATATGTCCCATATGTCCCTTATGTGCAAGCCGTCCTAAATGTCCCGTATGTCCTTAACGTCCCAGACGTCCCAGATGTCTCATTTGTCCCATATGTCCCTAATCTCCCAGGCATTCTAAATGTCCCATATGTCCTCAACGTCCCAGACGTCCCAGACGTCCTAGATGTCCCATATGTCCTTAACGTTCCAAAGGTCCCAGATGTCCCATATGTCCCTAACGTCCCAGACGTCTCAGATGTCCCATATGTCCCATATGTCCCTAATGTCCCAGGCGTCCTAAATGTCTCATATGTCTTTAACGTCCCAGACGTCCCAGACGTCCTAGATGTTCCATATGTCCTTAACGTCCCAGACGTCTTAGATGTCTTATATATCTCTAACGTCCCAGACGTCCCAGATGTTCCATATGTTCCATATGTCCCTAATGTCCCAAGCGTCTTAGATGTTCCATGTGTCCCTAACGTCCCAGACGTCCTAAATGTCCCATATGCCCTTAACGTCCCAGACGTCCCAGCTGTCCCGTATGTCCCTAACGTCCAAAACGTCCCAGACCTCCTAAATGTCCCATATGTCCCTAACGTCCCAGATATCCCAGCTGTCCCGTATGTCCCTAACGTCCCAGACATCCCAGACGGCCTAGATGTCCCATATGTCCCTAACGTCCCAGATGTCCCAGATGTCCCATACGTCCCATATGTCACTAATGTCCCAGGCTTCCTAAATGTTCCATATGTCCCTAACGTCCCAGACGTCCTAAATGTCCCATATGTCCCTAACGTTTCAAACGTCCCAGCTGTCCCGTATGTCTCTAACGTCCCAGACGTCCTAAATGTCCCATATGTCCCTAACGTCCCAGACGTCCCAGCTGTCCCGTATGACCCTAACGTCCCAGACGTCCCAGATATCCCATATGCCCCTAACGTCCCAGACGTCCCAGATGTCCCATATGTCCCATATGTCCCATATGTCCCAGGCGTCCCAGATGTACCATATGTCCCATATGTCCCTAATGTCCAGGCGTCCTAAATGTCCCATATGTCCTTAACGTCCCAGACGATCCAGATGTTCCATATGTCCCTAACGTCACAGGAGTCCTAGTTGTCCCATATGTCCCTAACGTCCCAGACGTCACAGCTGTCCCGTATGTCCCTAACGTCCCAGACGTCCCAGACGTCCTGGATGTCCCATATGTCCCTAACGTCTCAGACGTCCTAGACGTATTATATGTCCCTAACGTCCCAGACGTCCCAGACGTCCCAGATGTCCTATATGTCCCATATGTCCCTTATGTGCCAGCCGTCCTAAATGTCCCGTATGTCCTTAACGTCCCAGACGTCCCAGATGTCTCATTTGTCCCATATGTCCCCTCGATGCTGCTGTAAATAAGTGACCAGTTTTAATCATTTTTAATAAAGTTCGGATACAATTTTTCAATGTCATGCACTGGTTACAATTAACGAGCACACTTTACAACCATTTTATAAAAGAACACGGTCTAATTTCCTTTTTTTCTTTTCCTTAAGATCTGCAAGAACTTCTGGAGGGGCTGCTGGATCCTGCCAAACTGTGAGCTAGTTATTTTATATTTAGTCACTACAATTTCTTATTAAGATTCTATGTTATTAACTTTCAAAATCTGTTAACTGCTTGCATGCCATTAACCAACACACTTAGGCGAATGTGTTTTAAGAAGACGAGGTTAGCCATGTTTGAATGGTATTTTGAAAATTAAAATAAGAGCAGGTTTTTACCGACTTCACGTTGAGAGCCCTTTACGAAGGGTTTAAAATCACTCGAGGCACAATGGTTAGACGAGATTGCAACCCTCGCGGTTGTGTTCATGACGGTGATTTTTTATTCTCGCTTGATGTTGTGTATTATGACATCGCATCACATACATGTCAACCCATTTACGCTCCTTGTTACTCTCTCTGTTACCTATAAACCTATGAACAAAATCAAGTAAAATGCTGCACGCAAACTAATACAAACTCAATTTCACAGTCAAGGTTGCCAGCTCCTACTACTGACTTCAAGGTCACCATTTCTAATTATTGCAACGCACCTCCGTTTTCGCACAAGTCGACTTCTGGTGGGCAAGGACGCGGTGATTGCCACCACGAAAATATTCCAGGAGGCAGTTACCCAGAATCGGAACGGCCTTCAACTTCGCGGAGCAGGAGGACAACGCCGAAGGAGTAGACAATAGCGTTACTGTACATATTATGCAGCTGATAAGTGATTATAGCATTAGTGTTAATTGTTTATCTGTATATATCTTTAGATGTTATTAAAACAATTTATGAAAATATTTGCCTCTTTCATTAAACTTGTTGGAAGTGTCAGGTTGGCCGAATGGTCTAAGCTAGGGTTCAAATGTAATTTGATGAGAACACTAACCATGACCTTGAATAAAAAGATAAGTGGCGGAGGGAGTAGCAGCAACTTTGGCCGTGAAGTTTGGCCTCGGTTTCAAAGCCAAGTGTTGGGGGTAGTTCCACAATTGAGATGTGGGCTTGAAGTTTAGCTGTGAGATGTGGCCTTGAAATTTGGCCTTAACTTGAAGTGTAGCCTCGGTTTCAAGAAAAAGTGGTGGGGGGAGGTTCTAGAACTGTCCATGTGGTCTCGAAGTTTAGCCTTGAGCTGTGGCTTTGAAAATTGGCTTGAAGATGTGACCTTGGGTTCCTGCTTTCATGTGGTCGCGGAGTTGGCTTTGGCCTTGAACTCGAGGCCAACTGGTGGAGAGGCACCAGCAAGCAACCTTGAACTAAAGGCCAACTGTGGGGAAGCTGTCCTAGCTCTGAACTAAAGTCCGACCTTGAAATCAAGGCTGAACAATGAGTGTTCCAGCTTTTCACGCCTTAACCTTGAATTGGAGGCCAAGTGGTGGGCGGAGGTTCTAGAACTGTCCATGTGGTCTCGAAGTTTAGCCTTGAGCTGTGGCTTTGAAAACTAGCTTGAAGATGTGACCTTGAAGTGTGGCCTCGGTTTCAAGGAAAAGTTGTGGGGGAAGGTTCTACAACTGTCCATTCTAACCTACTTGTCCCATATGTCCCTAACGTCCCAGACGTCCCAGCTGTCCCGTATGTCCCTAACGTCCCAGACGTCCCAGACGTCCTAGATGTTTCATATGTCCCTAACGTCCCAGACGTCCTAGATGTCCTATATGTCCCTAACGTCCCAGACGTCCTAGATGTCCCATATGTCCCTAACGTCCCAGACGTCCTAGATGTCCCATATGTCTTTAACGTCCTAGACGTCCCACATGTCTCATATGTCCCATTTGTCCCTAATGTCCCAGGCGTCCTAGATGTTCCATATGTCACTAACGTCCCAGACGTCCCAGACGTCCTAGATGTCCCATATGTCCTTAACGTTCCAAACGTCATAGATGTCCCATATGTCCCTAACGTCCCAGACGTCTCAGATGTCCCATATGTCCCATATGTCCCTAATGTCCCAGGCGTCCTAAATGTCTCATATGTCCTTAACTTCCCAGACGTCCCAGACGTCCTAGATGTCCCATATGTCCTTAACGTCCCAGACGTCTTAGATGCCTTATATGTCCCTAACGTCCCAGACGTCCCAGATGTTCCATATGTTCCATATGTCCCTAATGTCCCAAGCGTCTTAGATGTTCCATATGTCCCTAACGTCCCAGACGTCCTAAATGTCCCATATGCCCCTAACGTCCCAGACGTCCCAGCTGTCTCGTATGTCCCTAACGTCCAAAACGTCCCAGACCTCCTAAATGTCCCATATGTCCCTAACGTCCCAGACATCCCAGCTGTCCCGTATGTCCCTAACGTCCCAGACATCCCAGACGGCCTAGATGTCCCATATGTCCCTAACGTCCCAGACGTCCCAAATGTCCCATACGTCCCATATGTCACTAATGTCCTAGGCTTCCTAAATGTTCCATATGTCCCTAACGTCCCAGACGTCCTAAATGTCCCATATGTCCCTAACGTCCCAGACGTCCCAGTTGTCCCGTATGTCTCTAACGTCCCAGACGTCCTAAATGTCCCATATGTCCCTAACATCCCAGACGTCACAGCTGTCCCATATGTCCCTAACGTCCCAGACGTCCCAGATGTCCCATATGCCCCTAACGTCCCAGACGTCCCAGATGTCCCATATGTCCCATATGTCCCATATGTCCCAGGCGTCCCAAATGTCCCATATGTCCCATATGTCCCTAATGTCCCAGGCGTTCTAAATGATCCATATGTCCTTAACGTCCCAGACGTCCAAGTCGTCCTAGATGTCCCATATGTCTCTAACGTCCCAGACGTCCCAGATGTCCCATATGTTCCATATGTTCCTAATGTCTAAGACGTCCTAGATGTTCCACATGTTCCTAACGTCCCAAACGTCCTAAATTTTACATATGTTCTTAACGTCCCAGACGTCCCAGCTGTCCCGTATGTCCCTAACGTCCCAGACATCCCAGACTTCCTAGATGTCCCATATGTCCCGAACGTCTCAGACGTCCCAGACGTCCCAGATGTCCCATATGTCTCGAACGTCCCAGATGTCCCATATGTCCCATATGTCCCATATGTCCCTAATGTCCCAGGCGTCCCAGATGTCCCATATGTTCCATATGTCCCTAATGTCCCAGGAGTCCTAAATGTCCCATATGTCCTTAACGTTCCAGACGTCCCAGACGTCCTAGATGTCCCATATGTCCTTAACGTCCCAGACGTCCCAAATGTCCCACATGGCTCTAACGTCCCAGATGTCCCATATGTTCCATATGTCCCTAATGTCCCAAGCGTCCTAGATGTTCCATATGTCCCTAACGTCCCAGACGTCCTAAATGTCCCATATGTCCCTAACGTCCCAGACGTCCCAGCTGTCCCGTATGTCCCTAACGTCCCAGACATCCCAGACGGCCTAGATGTCCCATATGTCCCTAACGTCCCAGACGTCCTAGATGTCCCATATGTCCTTAACCTCCCAGACGTCTCAAATGTCCCATATGTCTCTAACGTCCCAGATGTCCCATATGTTCCATATGTCCCTAATGTCTCAAGCGTCCTAGATGTTCCATATGTCCCTAACGTCCCAGACGTCCTAGATGTCCTATATGTACTTAACGTCCCAGACGTCCCAAATGTCCCATATGTCTCTAACGACCCAGATGTCCCATATGTTTCTTATGTCCCTAATGTCCCAAGCGTCCTAGATGTTCCAAATGTCCCTAACGTCCCAAACGTCCTAAATGTTCCATATGTCCCTAACGTCCCAGACGTCCTAAATGTCCCATATGTCCTCAACATCCCAGACGTCCCAGCTGTCCCGTATGTCCCTAACGTCCCAGACGTCCCAGATGTCTCATATGTCCCATATGTCTCTAATGTCCCAGGCGTCCTAGATGTTCCATATGTCCCTAACGCCCCAGACGTCCTAAATGTCCCATATGTCCCTAACATCCAAGACGTCCCAGCTGTCCCGTATGTCCTTAACGTCCCAGACGTCCCAGATGTCTCATATGTCCCATATGTCCCTAATGCCCCAAGCGTTATAGATCATCCATATGACCCTAACGTCCCAGACGTCCTAAATGCCCCATATGTCTTTAACGTCCCAGACGTCCTAGACGTCCTAGATGTCTTATATGTCCTTAACGTCCCAGACGTCCCAGATGTCCCATATGTCCCTAACGTCCAAGACGTCCCAGATGTCCCATATGTCCCATATGTCCCTAGTGTCCCAGGTGTCCTAGATGTCCCGTATGTCCCTAACGTCCAAGACGTCCCAGATGTCCCAGATGCCCCATATGTCCCTAACGTCCAAGACGTCCCAGATGTCCCGTATGTCCTTAACGTCCCAGACGTCCCAAACGTCCTAGATGTTCCATATGTCCCTAACGTCCCAGGCGTCCTAGATGTTCCATATGTCCTTAACGTCTCAGACGTCCCAGCTGTCCCGTATGTCCCTAACGTCCCAGACGTCCCAGACGTCCAGTATGTCCCATATGTCCCTAACGTCTCAGATGTCTTAGATGTCCTATATGTCCCTAACGTCTCAGACGTCCCAGATGTCCCATATGTCCCATATGTCAATAATGTCCCAGGCGTTCCAGCTGTCCCATATGTCCCATATGTCCCTGATGTCCCAGGCGTTCTAGATGTCTCATATGTCCTTAACGTCCCAGACGTCTCAGACGTCCTAGATGTAATATATGTCCTTAACGTCCAAGACGTCCCAGATGTCCCATATGTCCCTAACGTCCCAGACGTCCCAGATGTCCTTAATGTCCCATATGTCTCGAATGTCCCAGGCGTCCTAGATGTTTCATATGTCCCTAACGTCCCAGACGACCTAAATGTCTCATATGTCCCTAACGTCCCAGACGTCCCAGCTGTCCCGTATGTCCCTAACGATCCAGACGTCCCAGACGTCCTAGATGTTTCATATGTCCTTAACGTCCCAGACGTCCCAAATGTCCCACATGTCTTTAACGTCCCAGATGTCCCATATGTTCCATATGTCCCTAATGTCCCAAGCGTCCTAGATATTCCATATGTCCCTAACGTCCCAGACGTCCTAAATGTCCCATATGTCCCTAACGTCCCAGACGTCCTAGATGTCCCATATGTCCTTAACGTCCCAGACGTCTCAAATGTCCCTTATGTCTCTAACGTCCCAGACGTCCCAAATGTCCCATATGTCTCTAACCTCCCAGGTGTCCCATATGTTTCATATGTCCCTAATGTCCCAAGCGTCCTAGATGTTCCAAATGTCCCTAACGTCCCAGACGTCCTAAATGTTCCATATGTCCCTAACGTCCCAGACGTCCTAAATGTCCCATATGTCCCTACCATCCCAGACGTGCCAGCTGTCCCGTATGTCCCTAACGTCCCAGACGTCCCAGATGTCTCATATGTCCCATATGTCTCTAATGTCCCAGGCGTCCTAGATGTTCCATATGTCCCTAACGCCCCAGCCGTCCTAAATGTCCCATATGTCCCTAACATCCCAGACGTCCCAGCTGTCCCGTATGTCCTTAACGTCCCAGACGTCCCAGATGTCTCATATGTCCCATATGTCCCTAATGTCCCAAGCGTTATAGATCATCCATATGACCCTAACGTCCCAGACGTCCTAAATGCCCCATATGTCTTTAACGTCCCAGACGTCCTAGACGTCCTAGATGTCTTATATGTCCTTAACGTCCCAGACGTCCCAGATGTCCCATATGTCCCTAACGTCCAAGACGTCCCAGATGTCCCATATGTCCCTAGTGTCCCAGGTGTCCTAGATGTCCCATATGTCCCTAATGTCCCAGGCGTCCTAAATGTCCCGTATGTCCTTAACGTCCCAGACGTCCCAAACGTCCTAGATGTCGCATATGTCCCTAACGTCCCAAACGTCCGAGATGTCTCATATGTCCCATATGTCTCTAATGTCCCAGGCGTCTTAGATGTTCCATATTTCCCTAACGTCCCAGACGTCCCAGCTGTCCCGTATGTCCCTAACGTCCCAGACGTCCCAGACGTCCAAGATGTCCCATATGTCCCTAACGACTCAGATGTCTTAGATGTCCTATATGTCCCTAACGTCCCAGCCGTCCCAGATGGCCCATATGTTGCAAATGTTCCAGACGTCCCAGACGTCCCAGATGTCCCATATGTCCCATATGTCAATAATGTCCCAGGCGTTCCAGCTGTCCCATATGTCCCATATGTCCCTGATGTCCCAGGCGTTCTAAATGTCTCATATGTCCTTAACGTCCCAGACGTCCCAGACGTCCTAGATGTCCTATATGTCCTTAACGTCCAAGACGTCCCAGATGTCCCATATGTCCCTAACGTCCCAGACGTCCCAGATGTCCTTAATGTCCCATATGTCTTGAATGTCCCAGGCGTCCTACATGTTTCATATGTCCCTAACGTCCCATATGACCTAAATGTCCCATATCTCCCTAACGTCCCAGACGTCCCAGCTGTCCCGTACGTCCCTAACGTATCAGACGTCCCAGACGTCCTAGATGTCCCATATGTCCCTAACGTCCCAGATGTCCTTAATGTCCCATATGTCTCGAATGTCCCAGGCGTCCTAGATGTTTCATATGTCCCTAACGTCCCAGACGACCTAAATGTCCCATATGTCCCTAAATTCCCAGACGTCCCAGCTGTCCCGTATGTCAATAACGTCCCAGACGTCCCAGACGTCCTAGATGTTTCATATGTCCCTAACGTCCCAGACGTCCTAGATGTCCTATATGTCCCTAACGTCCCAGACGTCCTAGATGTCCCATATGTCCCTAACGTCCCAGACGTCCTAGATGTCCCATATGTCTTTAACGTCCTAGACGTCCCACATGTCTCATATGTCCCATTTGTCCCTAATGTCCCAGGCGTTCTAGATGTTCCATATGTCACTAACGTCCCAGACGTCCCAGACGTCCTAGATGTCCCATATGTCCTTAACGTTCCAAACGTTATAGATGTCCCATATGTCCCTAACGTCCCAGACGTCTCAGATGTCCCATATGTCCCATATGTCCCTAATGTCCCAGGCGTCCTAAATGTCTCATATGTCCTTAACTTCCCAGACGTCCCAGACGTCCTAGATGTCCCATATGTCCTTAACGTCCCAGACGTCTTAGATGCCTTATATGTCCCTAACGTCCCAGACGTCCCAGATGTTCCATATGTTCCATATGTCCCTAATGTCCCAATCGTCTTAGATGTTCCATATGTCCCTAACGTCCCAGACGTATTAAATGTCGCATATGCCCCTAACGTCCCAGACGTCCCAGCTGTCTCGTATGTCCCTAACGTCCAAAACGTTCCAGACCTCCTAAATGTCCCATATGTCCCTAACGTCCCAGACATCCCAGCTGTCCCGTATGTCCCTAACGTCCCAGACATCCCAGCCGGCCTAGATGTCCCATATGTCCCTAACGTCCCAGACGTCCCAAATGTCCCATACGTCCCATATGTCACTAATGTCCCAGGCTTCCTAAATGTTCCATATGTCCCTAACGTCCCAGACGTCTTAAATGTCCCATATGTCCCTAACGTCCCAGACGTCCCAGTTGTCCCGTATGTCTCTAACGTCCCAGACGTCCTAAATGTCCCATATGTCCCTAACGTCCCAGACGTCCCAGGTGTCCCATATGTCCCTAACGTCCCAGACGTCCCAGATGTCCCATATGTTCCATATGTCCCTAACGTCCCAGACGTCTTAAATGTCCCATATGTCCCTAACGTCCCAGACGTCCCAGTTGTCCCGTATGTCTCTAACGTCCCAGACGTCCTAAATGTCCCATATGTCCCTAACGTCCCAGACGTCCCAGCTGTCCCGTATGTCCCTAACGTCCCAGACATCCCAGACTTCCTAGATGTCCCATATGTCCTTAACGTCCCAGTCGTCCAAGTCGTCCTAGATGTCCCATATGTCTCTAACGTTACAGAAGTCCCAGGTGTCCCATATGTCCCTAACGTCCCAGACGTCCCAGATGTCCCATATGTTCCATATGTTCCTAATGTCTAAGACGTCCTAGATGTTCCACATGTTCCTAACGTCCCAAACGTCCTAAATTTTACATATGTTCTTAACGTCCCAGAGGTCCCAGCTGTCCCGTATGTCTCTAACGTCCCAGACATCCCAGACTTCCTAGATGTCCCATATGTCCCGAACGTCTCAGACGTCCCAGACGTCCCAGATGTCCCATATGTCTCTAACGTCCCAGATGTCCCATATGTCCCATATGTCCCTAATGTCCCAGGCGTCCCAGATGTCCCATATGTTCCATATGTCCCTAATGTCCCAGGAGTCCTAAATGTCCCATATGTCCTTAACGTTCCAGACGTCCCAGACGTCCTAGTTGTCCCATATGTCCTTAACGTCCCAGACGTCCCAAATGTTCCACATGGCTCTAACGTCCCAGATGTCCCATATGTTCCATATGTCCCTAATGTCCCAAGCGTCCTAGATGTTCCATATGTCCCTAACGTCCCAGACGTCCTAAATGTCCCATATGTCCCTAACGTCCCAGACGTCCCAGCTGTCCCGTATGTCCCTAACGTCCCAGACATCCCAGACGGCCTAGATGTCCCATATGTCCCTAACGTCCCAGACGTCCTAGATGTCCCATATGTCCTTAACCTCCCAGACGTCTCAAATGTCCCATATGTCTCTAACGTCCCAGATGTCCCATATGTTCCATATGTCCCTAATCTCCCAAGCGTCCTAGATGTTCCATATGTCCCTAACGTCCCAGACGTCCTAGATGTCCTATATGTACTTAACGTCCCAGACGTCCCAAATGTCCCATATGTCTCTAACGTCCCAGATGTCCCATATGTTTTTTATGTCCCTAATGTCCCAAGCGTCCTAGATGTTCCAAATGTCCCTAACGTCCCAAACGTCCTAAATGTTCCATATGTCCCTAACGTCCCAGACGTCCTAAATGTACCATATGTCCCCAACATCCCAGACGTCCCAGCTGTCCCGTATGTCCCTAACGTCCCAGACGTCCCAGATGTCTCATATGTCCCATATGTCTCTAATGTCCCAGGCGTCCTAGATGTTCCATATGTCCCTAACTCCCCAGACGTCCTAAATGTCCCATATGTCCCTAACATCCAAGACGTCCCAGCTGTCCCGTATGTCCTTAACGTCCCAGACGTCCCAGATGTCTCATATGTCCCATATGTCCCTAATGTCCCAAGCGTTATAGATCATCCATATGACCCTAACGTCCCAGACTTCCTAAATGCCCCATATGTCTTTAACGTCCCAGACGTCATAGACGTCCTAGATGTCTTATATGTCCTTATCGTCCCAGACGTCCCAGATGTCCCATATGTCCCTAACGTCCAAGACGTCCCAGATGTCCCATATGTCCCATATGTCCCTAGTGTCCCAGGAGTCCTAGATGTCCCATACGTCCCTAATGTCCCAGGCGTCCTAAATGTCCCGTATGTCCTTAACGTCCCAGACGTCCCAAACGTCCTAGATGTCCCACATGTCCCTAACGTCCCAAACGTCCGAGATGTCTCATATGTCCCATATGTCTCTAATGTCCCAGGCGTCCTAGATGTTCCATATGTCCTTAACGTCCCAGACGTCCCAGCTGTCCCGTATGTCCCTAACGTCCCAGACGTCCCAGACGTCCTAGATGTCCCATATGTCCCTAACGTCCCAGATGTCCTTAATGTCCCATATGTCTCGAATGTCCCAGGCGTCCTAGATGTTTCATATGTCCCTAACGTCCCAGACGACCTAAATGTCCCATATGTCCCTAACGTCCCAGACGTCCCAGCTGTCCCGTATGTCCCTCACGTCCCAGACGTCCCAGACGTCCTAGATGTTTCATATGTCCCTAACGTCCCAGACGTCCTAGATGTCCTATATGTCCCTAACGTCCCAGACGTCCTAGATATCCCATATGTCCCTAACGTCCCAGACGTCCTAGATGTCCCATATGTCTTTAACGTCCTAGACGTCCCACATGTCTCATATGTCCCATTTGTCCCTAATGTCCCAGGCGTCCTAGATGTTCCATATGTCACTAACGTCCCAGACGTCCCAAACGTCCTAGATGTCTCATATGTCCTTAACGTTCCAAACGTCATAGATGTCCCATATGTCCCTAACGTCCCAGACGTCTCAGATGTCCCATATGTCCCATATGTCCCTAATGTCCCAGGCGTCCTAAATGTCTCATATGTCCTTAACTTCCCAGACGTCCCAGACGTCCTAGATGTCCCATATGTCCTTAACGTCCCAGACGTCTTAGATGCCTTATATGTCCCTATCGTCCCAGACGTCCCAGATGTTCCATATGTTCCATATGTCCCTAATGTCCCAGGCGTCCTAAATGTCTCATATGTCCTTAACTTCCCAGACGTCCCAGACGTCCTAGATGTCCCATATGTCCTTAACGTCCCAGACGTCTTAGATGCCTTATATGTCCCTAACGTCCCAGACGTCCCAGATGTTCCATATGTTCCATATGTCCCTAATGTCCCAATCGTCTTAGATGTTCCATATATCCCTAACGTCCCAGACGTCCTAAATGTCGCATATGCCCCTAACGTCCCAGACGTCCCAGCTGTCTCGTATGTCCCTAACGTCCAAAACGTTCCAGACCTCCTAAATGTCCCATATGTCCCTAACGTCCCAGACATCCCAGCTGTCCCGTATGTCCCTAACGTCCCAGACATCCCAGCCGGCCTAGATGTCCCATATGTCCCTAACGTCCCAGACGTCCCAAATGTCCCATACGTCCCATATGTCACTAATGTCCCAGGCTTCCTAAATGTTCCATATGTCCCTAACGTCCCAGACGTCTTAAATGTCCCATATGTCCCTAACGTCCCAGACGTCCCAGTTGTCCCGTATGTCTCTAACGTCCCAGACGTCCTAAATGTCCCATATGTCCCTAACGTCCCAGACGTCCCAGGTGTCCCATATGTCCCTAACGTCCCAGACGTCCCAGATGTCCCATATGTTCCATATGTTCCTAATGTCTAAGACGTCCTAGATGTTCCACATGTTCCTAACGTCCCAAACGTCTTAAATTTTACATATGTTCTTAACGTCCCAGACGTCCCAGCTGTCCCGTATGTCCCTAACGTCCCAGACATCCCAGACTTCCTAGATGTCCCATATGTCCTTAACGTCCCAGTCGTCCAAGTCGTCCTAGATGTCCCATATGTCTCTAACATCCCAGAAGTCCCAGGTGTCCCATATGTCCCTAACGTCCCAGACGTCCCAGATGTCCCATATGTTCCATATGTTCCTAATGTCTAAGACGTCCTAGATGTTCCACATGTTCCTAACGTCCCAAACGTCCTAAATTTTACATATGTTCTTAACGTCCCAGAGGTCCCAGCTGTCCCGTATGTCTCTAACGTCCCAGACATCCCAGACTTCCTAGATGTCCCATATGTCCCGAACGTCTCAGACGTCCCAGACGTCCCAGATGTCCCATATGTCTCTAACGTCCCAGATGTCCCATATGTCCCTAATGTCCCAGGCGTCCCAGATGTCCCATATGTTCCATATGTCCCTAATGTCCCAGGAGTCCTAAATGTCCCATATGTCCTTAACGTTCCAGACGTCCCAGACGTCCTAGATGTCCCATATGTCCTTAACGTCCCAGACGTCCCAAATGTTCCACATGGCTCTAACGTCCCAGATGTCCCATATGTTCCATATGTCCCTAATGTCCCAAGCGTCCTAGATGTTCCATATGTCCCTAACGTCCCAGACGTCCTAAATGTCCCATATGTCCCTAACGTCCCAGACGTCCCAGCTGTCCCGTATGTCCCTAACGTCCCAGACATCCCAGACGGCCTAGATGTCCCATATGTCCCTAACGTCCCAGACGTCCTAGATGTCCCATATGTCCTTAACCTCCCAGACGTCTCAAATGTCCCATATGTCTCTAACGTCCCAGATGTCCCATATGTTCCATATGTCCCTAATCTCCCAAGCGTCCTAGATGTTCCATATGTCCCTAACGTCCCAGACGTCCTAGATGTCCTATATGTACTTAACGTCCCAGACGTCCCAAATGTCCCATATGTCTCTAACGTCCCAGATGTCCCATATGTTTCTTATGTCCCTAATGTCCCAAGCGTCCTAGATGTTCCAAATGTCCCTAACGTCCCAAACGTCCTAAATGTTCCATATGTCCCTAACGTCCCAGACGTCCTAAATGTACCATATGTCCCCAACATCCCAGACGTCCCAGCTGTCCCGTATGTCCCTAACGTCCCAGACGTCCCAGATGTCTCATATGTCCCATATGTCTCTAATGTCCCAGGCGTCCTAGATGTTCCATATGTCCCTAACGCCCCAGACGTCCTAAATGTCCCATATGTCCCTAACATCCAAGACGTCCCAGCTGTCCCGTATGTCCCTAACGTCCCAGACGTCCCAGATGTCTCATATGTCCCATATGTCTCTAATGTCCCAGGCGTCCTAGATGTTTCATATGTCCCTAACGTCCCAGACGACCTAAATGTCCCATATGTCCCTAACGTCCCAGACGTCCCAGCTGTCCCGTATGTCCCTAACGTCCCAGACGTCCCAGACGTCCTAGATGTTTCATATGTCCCTAACGTCCCAGACGTCCTAGATGTCCTATATGTCCCTAACGTCCCAGACGTCCTAGATATCCCATATGTCCCTAACGTCCCAGACGTCCTAGATGTCCCATATGTCTTTAACGTCCTAGACGTCCCACATGTCTCATATGTCCCATTTGTCCCTAATGTCCCAGGCGTCCTAGATGTTCCATAAGTCACTAACGTCCCAGACGTCCCAAACGTCCTAGATGTCTCATATGTCCTTAACGTTCCAAACGTCATAGATGTCCCATATGTCCCTAACGTCCCAGACGTCTCAGATGTCCCATATGTCCCATATGTCCCTAATGTCCCAGGCGTCCTAAATGTCTCATATGTCCTTAACTTCCCAGACGTCCCAGACGTCCTAGATGTCCCATATGTCCTTAACGTCCCAGACGTCTTAGATGCCTTATATGTCCCTATCGTCCCAGACGTCCCAGATGTTCCATATGTTCCATATGTCCCTAATGTCCCAAGCGTCTTAGATGTTCCATATGTCCCTAACGTCCCAGACGTCCTAAATGTCCCATACGTCCCATATGTCACTAATGTCCCAGGCTTCCTAAATGTTCCATATGTCCCTAACGTCCCAGACGTCCTAAATGTCCCATATGTCCCTAACGTCCCAGACGTCCCAGCTGTCCCGTATGTCCCTAACGTCCCAGACATCCCAAACGGATTAGATGTCCCATATGTCCCTAACGTCCCAGACGTCCTAGATGTCCCATATGTCCTTAACCTCCCAGACGTCTCAAATGTCCCATATGTCTCTAACGTCCCAGATGTCCCATATGTTCCATATGTCCCTAATGTCCCAAGCGTCCTAGATGTTCCATATGTCCCTAACGTCCCAGACGTCCTAAATGTCCTATATGTACTTAACGTCCCAGACGTCCCAAATGTCCCATATGTCTCTAACGTCCCAGATGTCCCATATGTTTCTTATGTCCCTAATGTCCCAAGCGTCCTAGATGTTCCAAATGTCCCTAACGTCCCAAACGTCCTAAATGTTCCATATGTCCCTAACGTCCCAGACGTCCTAAATGTCCCATATGTCCTCAACATCCCAGACGTCCCAGCTGTCCCGTATGTCCCTAACGTCCCAGACGTCCCAGATGTCTCATATGTCCCATATGTCTCTAATGTCCCAGGCGTCCTAGATGTTCCATATGTCCCTAACGCCCCAGACGTCCTAAATGTCCCATATGTCCCTAACATCCAAGACGTCCCAGCTGTCCCGTATGTCCTTAACGTCCCAGACGTCCCAGATGTCTCATATGTCCCATATGTCCCTAATGTCCCAAGCGTTATAGATCATCCATATGACCCTAACGTCCCAGACTTCCTAAATGCCCCATATGTCTTTAACGTCCCAGACGTCATAGACGTCCTAGATGTCTTATATGTCCTTAACGTCCCAGACGTCCCAGATGTCCCATATGTCCCTAACGTCCAAGACGTCCCAGATGTCCCATATGTCCCATATGTCCCTAGTGTCCCAGGAGTCCTAGATGTCCCATACGTCCCTAATGTCCCAGGCGTCCTAAATGTCCCGTATGTCCTTAACGTCCCAGACGTCCCAAACGTCCTAGATGTCCCACATGTCCCTAACGTCCCAAACGTCCGAGATGTCTCATATGTCCCATATGTCTCTAATGTCCCAGGCGTCCTAGATGTTCCATATGTCCTTAACGTCCCAGACGTCCCAGCTGTCCCGTATGTCCCTAACGTCCCAGACGTCCCAGACGTCCTAGATGTCCCATATGTCCCTAACGTCCCAGATGTCCTTAATGTCCCACATGTCTCGAATGTCCCAGGCGTCCTAGATGTTTCATATGTCCCTAACGTCCCAGACGACCTAAATGTCCCATATGTCCCTAACGTCCCAGACGTCCCAGCTGTCCCGTATGTCCCTAACGTCCCAGACGTCCCAGACGTCCTAGATGTTTCATATGTCCCTAACGTCCCAGACGTCCTAGATGTCCTATATGTCCCTAACGTCCCAGACGTCCTAGATGTCCCATATGTCCCTAACGTCCCAGACGTCCTAGATGTCCCATATGTCTTTAACGTCCTAGACGTCCCACAAGTCTCATATGTCCCATTAGTCCCTAATGTCCCAGGCGTCCTAGATGTTCCATATGTCACTAACGTCCCAGACGTCCCAGACGTCCTAGATGTCTCATATGTCCTTAACGTTCCAAACGTCATAGATGTCCCATATGTCCCTAACGTCCCAGACGTCTCAGATGTCCCATATGTCCCATATGTCCCTAATGTCCCAGGCGTCCTAAATGTCTCATATGTCCTTAACTTCCCAGACGTCCCAGACGTCCTAGATGTCCCATATGTCCTTAACGTCCCAGACGTCTTAGATGCCTTATATGTCCCTAACGTCCCAGACGTCCCAGATGTTCCATATGTTTCATATGTCCCTAATGTCCCAAGCGTCTTAGATGTTCCATATGTCCCTAACGTCCCAGACGTCCTAAATGTCCCATATGCCCCTAACGTCCCAGACGTCCCAGCTGTCTCGTATGTCCCTAACGTCCAAAACGTCCCAGACCTCCTAAATGTCCCATATGTCCCTAACGTCCCAGACATCCCAGCTGTCCCGTATGTCCCTAACGTCCCAGACATCCCAGACGGCCTAGATGTCCCATATGTCCCTAAAGTCCCAGACGTCCCAAATGTCCCATACGTCCCATATGTCACTAATGTCCCAGGCTTCCTAAATGTTCCATATGTAACTAACGTCCCAGACGTCCTAAATGTCCCATATGTCCCTAACGTCCCAGACGTCCCAGTTGTCCCGTATGTCTCTAACGTCCCAGACGTCCTAAATGTCCCATATGTCCCTAACGTCCCAGACGTCCCAGCTGTCCCATATGTCCCTAACGTCCCAGACGTCCCAGATGTCCCATATGCCCCTAACGTCCCAGACGTCCCAGATGTCCCATATGTCCCATATGTCCCATATGTCCCAGGCGTCCCAAATGTCCCATATGTCCCATATGTCCCTAATGTCCCAGGCGTTCTAAATGACCCATATGTCCTTAACGTCCCAGACGTCCAAGTCGTCCTAGATGTCCCATATGTCTCTAACGTCCCAGACGTCCCAGATGTCCCATATGTTCCATATGTTCCTAATGTCTAAGACGTCCTAGATGTTCCACATGTTCCTAACGTCCCAAACGTCCTAAATTTTACATATGTTCTTAACGTCCCAGACGTCCCAGCTGTCCCGTATGTCCTTAACGTCCCAGACATCCCAGACTTCCTAGTTGTCCCATATGTCCCGAACGTCTCTGACGTCCCAGACGTCCCAGATGTCCCATATGTCTCCAACGTCCCAGATGTCCCATATGTCCCATATGTCCCTAATGTCCTAGGCGTCCCAGATGTCCCATATGTTCCAAATGTCCCTAATGTCCCAGGAGTCCTAAATGTCCCATATGTCCTTAACGTCCCAGACGTCCCAAATGTCCCACATGGCTCTAACGTCCCAGATGTCCCATATGTTCCATATGTCCCTAATGTCCCAAGCGTCCTAGATGTTCCATATGTCCCTAACGTCCCAGACGTCCTAAATGTCCCATATGTCCCTAACGCCCCAGACGTCCCAGCTGTCCCGTATGTCCCTAACGTCCCAGACATCCCAGACGGCCTAGATGTCCCATATGTCCCTAACGTCCCAGACGTCCTAGATGTCCCATATGTCCTTAACCTCCCAGACGTCTCAAATGTCCCATATGTCTCTAACGTCCCAGATGTCCCATATGTTCCATATATCCCTAATGTCCCAAGCGTCCTAGATGTTCCATATGTCCCTAGCGTCCCAGACGTCCTAGATGTCCTATATGTACTTAACGTCCCAGACGTCCCAAATGTCCCATATGTCTCTAACGTCCCAGATGTCCCATATGTTTCTTATGTCCCTAATGTCCCAAGCGTCCTAGATGTTCTAAATGTCCCTAACGTCCCAAACGTCCTAAATGTTCCATATGTCCCTAACGTCCCAGACGTCCTAAATGTCCCATATGTCCTCAACATCCCAGACGTCCCAGCTGTCCCGTATGTCCCTAACGTCCCAGACGTCCCAGATGTCTCATATGTCCCATATGTCTCTAATGTCCCAGGCGTCCTAGATGTTCCATATGTCCCTAACGCCCCAGACGTCCTAAATGTTCCATATGTCCCTAACATCCAAGACGTCCCAGCTGTCCCGTATGTCCTTAACGTCCCAGACGTCCCAGATGTCTCATATGTCCCATATGACCCTAATGCCCCAAGCGTTATAGATCATCCATATGACCCTACCGTCCCAGACGTCCTAAATGCCCCATATGTCTTTAACGTCCCAGACGTCGTAGACGTCCTAGATGTCTTATATGTCCTTAACGTCCCAGACGTCCCAGATGTCCCATATGTCCCTAACGTCCAAGACGTCCCAGATGTCCCATATGTCCCATATGTCCCTAGTGTCCCAGGTGTCCTAGATGTCCCGTATGTCCCTAACGTCCAAGACGTCCCAGATGTCCCAGATGCCCCATATGTCCCTAACGTCCAAGACGTGCCAGATGTCCCGTATGTCCTTAACGTCCCAGACGTCCCAAACGTCCTAGATGTCCCATATGTCCCTAACGTCCTAAACGTCCGAGATGTCTCATATGTCGCATATGTCTCTAATGTCCCAGGCGTCCTAGATGTTCCATATGTCCCTAACGTCTCAGACGTCCCAGCTGTCCCGTATGTCCCTAACGTCCCAGACGTCCCAGACGTCCAAGATGTCCCATATGTTCCTAACGTCTCAGATGTCTTAGATGTCCTATATGTCCTTAACGTCCCAGCCGTCCCAGATGTCCCATATGTTGCAAATGTCCCAGACGTCTCAGACGTCCCAGATGTCCCATATGTCCCATATGTCAATAATGTCCCAGGCGTTTCAGCTGTCCCATATGTCCCATATGTCCCTGATGTCCCAGGCGTTCTAGATGTCTCATATGTCCTTAACGTCCCAGACGTCTCAGACGTCCTAGATGTCCTATATGTCCTTAACGTCCAAGACGTCCCAGATGTCCCATATGTCCCTAACGTCCCAGACGTCCCAGATGTCCTTAATGTCCCATATGTCTCGAATGTCCCAGGCGTCCTAGATGTTTCATATGTCCCTAACGTCTTAGACGTCCCAGCTGTCCCGTATGTCCCTAACGATCCAGACGTCCCAGACGTCCTAGATGTTTCATATGTCCTTAACGTCCCAGACGTCCCAAATATCCCACATGTCTTTAACGTCCCAGATGTCCCATATGTTCCATATGTCCCTAATGTCCCAAGCGTCCTAGATATTCCATATGTCCCTAACGTCCCAGACGTCCTAAATGTCCCATATGTCCCTAACGTCCCAGACGTCCCAGCTGTCCCGTATGTCCCTAACGTCCCAGACATCCCAGACGGCCTACATGTCCCATATGTCCCTAACGTCCCAGACGTCCTAGATGTCCCATATGTCCTTAACGTCCCAGATGTCCCATATGTTCCATATGTCCCTAATGTCCCAAGCGTCCTAGATGTTCCATATGTCCCTAACGTCCCAGACGTCCTAGATGTCCTATATGTACTTAACGTCCCAGACGTCCCAAATGTCCCATATGTCTCTAACGTCCCAGATGTCCCATATGTTTCATATGTCCCTAATGTCCCAAGCGTCCTAGATGTTCCAAATGTCCCTAACGTCCCAGACGTCCTAAATGTTCCATATGTCCCTAACGTCCCAGACGTCCTAAATGTCCCATATGTCCCTAACATCCCAGACGTGCCAGCTGTCCCGTATGTCCCTAACGTCCCAGATGTCCCAGATGTCTCATATTTCCCATATGTCTCTAATGTCCCAGGCGTCCTAGATGTTCCATATGTCCCTAACGCTCCAGACGTCCTAAATGTCCCATATGTCCCTAACATCCCAGACGTCCCAGCTGTCCCGTATGTCCTTAACGTCCCAGACGTCCCAGATGTCTCATATGTCCCATATGTCCTTAATGTCCCAAGCGTTATAGATCATCCATATGACCCTAACTTGCCAGACGTCCTAAATGCCCCATATGTCTTTAACGTCCCAGACGTCCTAGACGTCCTAGATGTCTTATATGTCCTTAACGTCCCAGACGTCCCAGATGTCCCATATGTCCCTAACGTCCAAGACGTCCCAGATGTCCCATATGTCCCTAGTGTCCCAGGTGTCCTAGATGTCCCGTATGTCCTTAACGTCCCAGACGTCCCAAACGTCCTAGATGTCCCATATGTCCCTAACGTCCCAAACGTCCGAGATGTCTCATATGTCCCATATGTCTCTAATGTCCCAGGCGTCCTAGATGTTCCATATGTCCCTAACGTCCCAGACGTCCCAGCTGTCCCGTATGTCCCTAACGTCCCAGACGTCCCAGACGTCCAAGATGTCCCATATGTCCCTAACGACTCAGATGTTTTAGATGTCCTATATGTCCCTAACGTCCCAGCCGTCCCAGATGTCCCATATGTTGCAAATGTTCCAGACGTCCCAGACGTCCCAGATGTCCCATATGTCCCATATGTCAATAATGTCCCAGGCGTTCCAGCTGTCCCATATGTCCCATATGTCCCTGATGTCCCAGGCGTTCTAAATGTCTCATATGTCCTTAACGTCCCAGACGTCCCAGACGTCCTAGATGTCCTATATATCCTTAACGTCCAAGACATCCCAGATGTCCCATATGTCCCTAACGTCCCAGACGTCCCAGATGTCCTTAATGTCCCATATGTCTTGAATGTCCCAGGCGTCCTAGATGTTTCATATGTCCCTAACGTCCCATATGACCTAAATGTCCCATATGTCCCTAACGTCCCAGACGTCCCAGCTGTCCCGTATGTCCTTAACGTCCCAGACGTCCCAGACGTCCTAGATGTTTTATATGTCCCTAACGTCCCAACGTTCTAGATGTCCTATATGTCCCTAACGTCCCAGACGTCCTATATGTCCCATATGTCCCTAACGTCCCAGACGTCCTAGATGTCCCATATGTCCCTAACGTCCCAGACGTCCTAGATGTCCCATATGTCTTTAACGTCCTAGACGTCCCACATGTCTCATATGTCCCATTTGTCCCTAATGTCCCAGGCGTCCTAGATGTTCCATATGTCACTAACGTCCCAGACGTCCCAGACGTCCTAGATGTTCTATATGTCCTTAACGTTCCAAACGTCATAGATGTCCCATATGTCCCTAACGTCCCAGACGTCTCAGATGTCCCATATGTCCCATATGTCCCTAATGTCCCAGGCGTCCTAAATGTCTCATATGTCCTTAACTTCCCAGACGTCCCAGACGTCTTAGATGTTCCATATGTCCTTAACGTCCCAGACGTCTTAGATGCCTTATATGTCCCTAACGTCCCAGACGTCCCAGATGTTCCATATGTTCCATATGTCCCTAATGTCCCAAGCGTCTTAGATGTTCCATATGTCCCTAACGTCCCAGACGTCCTAAATGTCCCATATGCCCCTAACGTCCCAGACGTCCCAGCTGTCTCGTATGTCCCTAACGTCCAAAACGTCCCAGACGTCCTAAATGTCCCATATGTCCCTAACGTCCAGACGTCCTAAATGTCCCATATGCCCCTAACGTCCCAGACATCCCAGACGGCCTAGATGTCCCATATGTCCCTAACGTCCCAGACATCCCAGCTGTCCCGTATGTCCCTAACGTCCCAGACGTCCCAGACGGCCTAGATGTCCCATATGTCCCTAACGTCCCAGACGTCCCAAATGTCCCATACGTCCCATATGTCACTAATGTCCCAGGCTTCCTAAATGTCCCATATGTCCCTAACGTCCCAGACGTCCCAGCTGTCCCGTATGTCTCTAACGTCCCAGACGTCCTAAATGTCCCATATGTCCCTAACGTCCCAGACGCCCCAGCTGTCCCATATGTCCCTAACGTCCCAGACGTCCCAGATGTCCCATATGCCCCTAACGTCCCAGACGTCCCAGATGTCCCAAATGTCCCATATGTCCCATATGTCCCAGGCGTCCCAGATGTCCCAAATGACCCATATGTCCTTAACGTCCCAGACGTCCAAGTCGTCCTAGATGTCCCATATGTCTCTAACGTCCCAGACGTCCCAGGTGTCCCATATGTCCCTAACGTCCCAGACGTCCCAGATGTCCCATATGCCCCTAACGTCCCAGACGTCCCAGATGTCCCATATGTCCCTAACGTCCCAGACGTCCCAGATGTCCCATATGCCCCTAACGTCCCAGACGTCCCAGATGTCCCATATGTCCCATATGTCCCATATGTCCCAGGCGTCCCAAATGTCCCATATGTCCCATATGTCCCTAATGTCCCAGGCGTTCTAAATGACCCATATGTCCTTAACGTCCCAGACGTCCAAGTCGTCCTAGATGTCCCATATGTCTCTAACGTCCCAGACGTCCCAGATGTCCCATATGTTCCATATGTTCCTAATGTCTAAGACGTCCTAGATGTTCCACATGTTCCTAACGTCCCAAACGTCCTAAATTTTACATATGTTCTTAACGTCCCAGACGTCCCAGCTGTCCCGTATGTCCTTAACGTCCCAGACATCCCAGACTTCCTAGTTGTCCCATATGTCCCGAACGTCTCTGACGTCCCAGACGTCCCAGATGTCCCATATGTCTCCAACGTCCCAGATGTCCCATATGTCCCATATGTCCCTAATGTCCTAGGCGTCCCAGATGTCCCATATGTTCCAAATGTCCCTAATGTCCCAGGAGTCCTAAATGTCCCATATGTCCTTAACGTCCCAGACGTCCCAAATGTCCCACATGGCTCTAACGTCCCAGATGTCCCATATGTTCCATATGTCCCTAATGTCCCAAGCGTCCTAGATGTTCCATATGTCCCTAACGTCCCAGACGTCCTAAATGTCCCATATGTCCCTAACGCCCCAGACGTCCCAGCTGTCCCGTATGTCCCTAACGTCCCAGACATCCCAGACGGCCTAGATGTCCCATATGTCCCTAACGTCCCAGACGTCCTAGATGTCCCATATGTCCTTAACCTCCCAGACGTCTCAAATGTCCCATATGTCTCTAACGTCCCAGATGTCCCATATGTTCCATATATCCCTAATGTCCCAAGCGTCCTAGATGTTCCATATGTCCCTAGCGTCCCAGACGTCCTAGATGTCCTATATGTACTTAACGTCCCAGACGTCCCAAATGTCCCATATGTCTCTAACGTCCCAGATGTCCCATATGTTTCTTATGTCCCTAATGTCCCAAGCGTCCTAGATGTTCTAAATGTCCCTAACGTCCCAAACGTCCTAAATGTTCCATATGTCCCTAACGTCCCAGACGTCCTAAATGTCCCATATGTCCTCAACATCCCAGACGTCCCAGCTGTCCCGTATGTCCCTAACGTCCCAGACGTCCCAGATGTCTCATATGTCCCATATGTCTCTAATGTCCCAGGCGTCCTAGATGTTCCATATGTCCCTAACGCCCCAGACGTCCTAAATGTTCCATATGTCCCTAACATCCAAGACGTCCCAGCTGTCCCGTATGTCCTTAACGTCCCAGACGTCCCAGATGTCTCATATGTCCCATATGACCCTAATGCCCCAAGCGTTATAGATCATCCATATGACCCTACCGTCCCAGACGTCCTAAATGCCCCATATGTCTTTAACGTCCCAGACGTCGTAGACGTCCTAGATGTCTTATATGTCCTTAACGTCCCAGACGTCCCAGATGTCCCATATGTCCCTAACGTCCAAGACGTCCCAGATGTCCCATATGTCCCATATGTCCCTAGTGTCCCAGGTGTCCTAGATGTCCCGTATGTCCCTAACGTCCAAGACGTCCCAGATGTCCCAGATGCCCCATATGTCCCTAACGTCCAAGACGTGCCAGATGTCCCGTATGTCCTTAACGTCCCAGACGTCCCAAACGTCCTAGATGTCCCATATGTCCCTAACGTCCTAAACGTCCGAGATGTCTCATATGTCGCATATGTCTCTAATGTCCCAGGCGTCCTAGATGTTCCATATGTCCCTAACGTCTCAGACGTCCCAGCTGTCCCGTATGTCCCTAACGTCCCAGACGTCCCAGACGTCCAAGATGTCCCATATGTTCCTAACGTCTCAGATGTCTTAGATGTCCTATATGTCCTTAACGTCCCAGCCGTCCCAGATGTCCCATATGTTGCAAATGTCCCAGACGTCTCAGACGTCCCAGATGTCCCATATGTCCCATATGTCAATAATGTCCCAGGCGTTTCAGCTGTCCCATATGTCCCATATGTCCCTGATGTCCCAGGCGTTCTAGATGTCTCATATGTCCTTAACGTCCCAGACGTCTCAGACGTCCTAGATGTCCTATATGTCCTTAACGTCCAAGACGTCCCAGATGTCCCATATGTCCCTAACGTCCCAGACGTCCCAGATGTCCTTAATGTCCCATATGTCTCGAATGTCCCAGGCGTCCTAGATGTTTCATATGTCCCTAACGTCTTAGACGTCCCAGCTGTCCCGTATGTCCCTAACGATCCAGACGTCCCAGACGTCCTAGATGTTTCATATGTCCTTAACGTCCCAGACGTCCCAAATATCCCACATGTCTTTAACGTCCCAGATGTCCCATATGTTCCATATGTCCCTAATGTCCCAAGCGTCCTAGATATTCCATATGTCCCTAACGTCCCAGACGTCCTAAATGTCCCATATGTCCCTAACGTCCCAGACGTCCCAGCTGTCCCGTATGTCCCTAACGTCCCAGACATCCCAGACGGCCTACATGTCCCATATGTCCCTAACGTCCCAGACGTCCTAGATGTCCCATATGTCCTTAACGTCCCAGATGTCCCATATGTTCCATATGTCCCTAATGTCCCAAGCGTCCTAGATGTTCCATATGTCCCTAACGTCCCAGACGTCCTAGATGTCCTATATGTACTTAACGTCCCAGACGTCCCAAATGTCCCATATGTCTCTAACGTCCCAGATGTCCCATATGTTTCATATGTCCCTAATGTCCCAAGCGTCCTAGATGTTCCAAATGTCCCTAACGTCCCAGACGTCCTAAATGTTCCATATGTCCCTAACGTCCCAGACGTCCTAAATGTCCCATATGTCCCTAACATCCCAGACGTGCCAGCTGTCCCGTATGTCCCTAACGTCCCAGATGTCCCAGATGTCTCATATTTCCCATATGTCTCTAATGTCCCAGGCGTCCTAGATGTTCCATATGTCCCTAACGCTCCAGACGTCCTAAATGTCCCATATGTCCCTAACATCCCAGACGTCCCAGCTGTCCCGTATGTCCTTAACGTCCCAGACGTCCCAGATGTCTCATATGTCCCATATGTCCTTAATGTCCCAAGCGTTATAGATCATCCATATGACCCTAACTTGCCAGACGTCCTAAATGCCCCATATGTCTTTAACGTCCCAGACGTCCTAGACGTCCTAGATGTCTTATATGTCCTTAACGTCCCAGACGTCCCAGATGTCCCATATGTCCCTAACGTCCAAGACGTCCCAGATGTCCCATATGTCCCTAGTGTCCCAGGTGTCCTAGATGTCCCGTATGTCCTTAACGTCCCAGACGTCCCAAACGTCCTAGATGTCCCATATGTCCCTAACGTCCCAAACGTCCGAGATGTCTCATATGTCCCATATGTCTCTAATGTCCCAGGCGTCCTAGATGTTCCATATGTCCCTAACGTCCCAGACGTCCCAGCTGTCCCGTATGTCCCTAACGTCCCAGACGTCCCAGACGTCCAAGATGTCCCATATGTCCCTAACGACTCAGATGTTTTAGATGTCCTATATGTCCCTAACGTCCCAGCCGTCCCAGATGTCCCATATGTTGCAAATGTTCCAGACGTCCCAGACGTCCCAGATGTCCCATATGTCCCATATGTCAATAATGTCCCAGGCGTTCCAGCTGTCCCATATGTCCCATATGTCCCTGATGTCCCAGGCGTTCTAAATGTCTCATATGTCCTTAACGTCCCAGACGTCCCAGACGTCCTAGATGTCCTATATATCCTTAACGTCCAAGACATCCCAGATGTCCCATATGTCCCTAACGTCCCAGACGTCCCAGATGTCCTTAATGTCCCATATGTCTTGAATGTCCCAGGCGTCCTAGATGTTTCATATGTCCCTAACGTCCCATATGACCTAAATGTCCCATATGTCCCTAACGTCCCAGACGTCCCAGCTGTCCCGTATGTCCTTAACGTCCCAGACGTCCCAGACGTCCTAGATGTTTTATATGTCCCTAACGTCCCAACGTTCTAGATGTCCTATATGTCCCTAACGTCCCAGACGTCCTATATGTCCCATATGTCCCTAACGTCCCAGACGTCCTAGATGTCCCATATGTCCCTAACGTCCCAGACGTCCTAGATGTCCCATATGTCTTTAACGTCCTAGACGTCCCACATGTCTCATATGTCCCATTTGTCCCTAATGTCCCAGGCGTCCTAGATGTTCCATATGTCACTAACGTCCCAGACGTCCCAGACGTCCTAGATGTTCTATATGTCCTTAACGTTCCAAACGTCATAGATGTCCCATATGTCCCTAACGTCCCAGACGTCTCAGATGTCCCATATGTCCCATATGTCCCTAATGTCCCAGGCGTCCTAAATGTCTCATATGTCCTTAACTTCCCAGACGTCCCAGACGTCTTAGATGTTCCATATGTCCTTAACGTCCCAGACGTCTTAGATGCCTTATATGTCCCTAACGTCCCAGACGTCCCAGATGTTCCATATGTTCCATATGTCCCTAATGTCCCAAGCGTCTTAGATGTTCCATATGTCCCTAACGTCCCAGACGTCCTAAATGTCCCATATGCCCCTAACGTCCCAGACGTCCCAGCTGTCTCGTATGTCCCTAACGTCCAAAACGTCCCAGACGTCCTAAATGTCCCATATGTCCCTAACGTCCAGACGTCCTAAATGTCCCATATGCCCCTAACGTCCCAGACATCCCAGACGGCCTAGATGTCCCATATGTCCCTAACGTCCCAGACATCCCAGCTGTCCCGTATGTCCCTAACGTCCCAGACGTCCCAGACGGCCTAGATGTCCCATATGTCCCTAACGTCCCAGACGTCCCAAATGTCCCATACGTCCCATATGTCACTAATGTCCCAGGCTTCCTAAATGTCCCATATGTCCCTAACGTCCCAGACGTCCCAGCTGTCCCGTATGTCTCTAACGTCCCAGACGTCCTAAATGTCCCATATGTCCCTAACGTCCCAGACGCCCCAGCTGTCCCATATGTCCCTAACGTCCCAGACGTCCCAGATGTCCCATATGCCCCTAACGTCCCAGACGTCCCAGATGTCCCAAATGTCCCATATGTCCCATATGTCCCAGGCGTCCCAGATGTCCCAAATGACCCATATGTCCTTAACGTCCCAGACGTCCAAGTCGTCCTAGATGTCCCATATGTCTCTAACGTCCCAGACGTCCCAGGTGTCCCATATGTCCCTAACGTCCCAGACGTCCCAGATGTCCCATATGTTCCATATGTTCCTAATGTCTTAGTCGTCCTAGATGTTCCACATGTTCCTAACGACCCAAACGTCCTAAATTTTACATATGTCCCTAACGTCCCAGACATCCCAGACTTCCCAGATGTCCCATATGTCCCGAACGTCTCAGACGTCCCAGACGTCCCAGATGTCCCATATGTCTCTAACGTCCCAGATGTCCCATATGTTCCATATGTCCCTAATGTCCCAGGAGTCCTAAATGTCCCATATGTCCTTAACGTTCCAGACGTCCCAGACGTCCTAGATGTCCCATATGTCCTTAACGTCCCAGACGTCCCAAATGTCCCACATGGCTCTAACGTCCCAGATGTTCCATATGTTCCATATGTCCCTAATGTCCCAAGCGTCCTAGATGTTCCATATGTCCCTAACGTCCCAGACGTCCTAAATGATCCATATGTCCCTAACGTCCCAGACGTCCCAGCTGTTCCGTATGTCCCTAACGTCCCAGACATCCCAGACGGCCTAGATGTCCCATATGTCCCTAACGTCCCAGACGTCCTAGATGTCCCATATGTCCTTAACCTCCCAGACGTCTCAAATGTCCCATATGTCTCTAACGTCCCAGATGTCCCATATGTTCCATATGTCCCTAATGTCCCAAGCGTCCTAGATGTTCCATATGTCCCTAACGTCCCAGACGTCCTAGATGTCCTATATGTACTTAACGTCCCAGACGTCCCAAATGTCCCATATGTCTCTAACGTCCCAGATGTCCCATATTTTTCTTATGTCCTTAATGTCCCAAGCGTCCTAGATGTTCCAAATGTCCCTAACGTCCCAAACGTCCTAAATGTTCCATATGTCCCTAACGTCCCAGACGTCCTAAATGTCATATATGTCCTCAACATCCCAGACGTCCCAGCTGTCCCGTATGTCCCTAACGTCCCAGACGTCTCAGATGTCCCATATGTCCCATATGTCCCTAATGTCCCAGGCGTCCTAAATGTCTCATATGTCCTTAACTTCCCAGACGTCCCAGACGTCCTAGATGTCCCATATGTCCTTAACGTCCCAGACGTCTTAGATGCCTTATATGTCCCTAACGTCCCAGACGTCCCAGATGTTCCATATGTTCCAAATGTCCCTAATGTCCCAAGCGTCTTAGATGTTCCATATGTCCCTAACGTCCCAGACGTCCTAAATGTCCCATATGCCCCTAACGTCCCAGACGTCCCAGCTGTCTCGTATGTCCCTAACGTCCAAAACGTCCCAGACCTCCTAAATGTCCCATATGTCCCTAACGTCCCAGACATCCCAGCTGTCCCGTATGTCCCTAACGTCCCAGACATCCCAGACGGCCTAGATGTCCCATATGTCCCTAACGTCCCAGACGCCCCAAATGTCCCATACGTCCCATATGTCACTAATGTCCCAGGCTTCCTAAATGTTCCATATGTCCCTAACGTACCAGACGTCCTAAATGTCCTATATGTCCCTAACGTCCCAGACGTCCCAGCTGTCCCGTATGTCTCTAACGTCCCAGACGTTCTAAATATCCCATATGTCCCTAACGTCCCAGACGTCCCAGCTGTCCCATATGTCCCTAACGTCCCAGACGTCTCAGAAGTCCCATATGCCCCTAACGTCCCAGACGTCCCAGATGTCCCATATGTCCCATGTCCCCATATAATGTATACGCCGTGGTCGAGAGCAGATGTGTGAGTAAATTGCTCTGTCAAATACTAAATATTTTGATATCCAAACAGTTTGATCGGTTGAAAAAAACGCAGATAAAATGCAGTGCAGTGGGTGTAATCAGTGTCTCCTAAATAATTCAGATTTTATCACCTGCAAAGGATGCAATAATAGTTACGATCTTTTATGTGCAAACATACGGGAACTGAATTTTCGAAAATTCAATAACGAACAGAAACTTACCTGGCGATGTGGGTCGTGTAAAAACAGAGGTGCTGGCCTGGATACTGTAGATAACCTTGCGAGTGACTCAGGTGCTATCAGTCCTAGTCTTTTGGAAGCTATAGAAGCTGCTGTTCAACGTGTAGTAAAGCAGGAAAATAAATGTTTAGCCGATAAACTTGATTCCTTTAACAAGTCGCTGGGTTATTTTAATGATCAGTTACAGGAATTAAAAGGTTTAATTAAGGAGAAAGATAAGCAGATCGATGATTGTTGCGATCGTTTGGAAGCACTTGAAACTGAAAATAATAGCTTAAAAAGGGAATTGATGGATGCTAAATTAAAGTTTGAAAAAATGGAGCAGTACACTCGATTAAACAACGTAGAAATTCACGGAGTCCCTGAAGTTCGGGATGAAAACATATTAACCACCATATGTGCTGTTAGTCGTGCAATGAATTTCAATATGGAAAAGAATATGGTAGACGCCTGTCATAGGTTACAAGCAGATCAACGCCGACCTGAAGAACCTCGGAGTATCATCTTGAAATTCACCAGTCGAATACATAAAGAAGAATTTTTGAAATGCAAAAAAATCAAAAGGAACTTAACCACTAAAGACCTGGATCCTGCAACAGTACTCCCCAAGCCTATATACATCAACGAGTCTTTATCGCCTGCCAATCGCAAATTATTTTCCCAGTGTAGGATGCATAAGAAGTCACACAACATTAAATTCTTGTGGATCAAAAATGGAAAAATTATGCTACGGAAACAAGAGAATAGTCGCATATTTGTCATAAACTCAGTTGCTGATTTGAACGATGTCCACTGATAATAGCGTAAGTCATTTAAATGTGTTATACCAAAACGTTCGTGGATTAGTAACAAAATGTAATACATTTAAACTCAATTTACTTGCGACTCTTTCTGAATATGATGTAATAATTTTGACTGAAACAGGACTCTACCCTTCTGTTACTGATAATGAACTTTTTACCAACGATTTTTCTGTGTTTCGCAGAGATCGCGATTTATTTACTTCGAGTAAATCCAGAGGTGGTGGAGTCCTAATAGCAGTAAAAAATAATTTTCAAAGCACAAGAATTGCCAACTATGAAACTTTGAATGAGGATATTTGGGTGAAGGTATGTCTGGGGGAAATCAAATTTTATTTATGTTGCGTTTATTTTCCGCCTGATGCTGATGATCATAAGTATCAGATATTTTATGATAATTTGGATGCCAACTTTTTAGTGTCGGTAGAAAGCATGTATATCTTTGGTGACTTTAATTTGTTCAGCACATCACCTGCTTTGCAGGTTATACACGAGCAGTTCATGGACTTGCATGGCCTGAGCCAGTTCAATAATGTTTTTAACTTCAATAATCGTTTGCTTGACCTTGTTTTGGCACGGCAATTGGTGGCAGTTGAGCGCAATCGTCTTCCTCTTGTTCCTGAAGATGCTCATCATCCTTCTCTTTTGTGTAAAGTTGAATATGTAATTAGCAGGTGAGAGTATCAATCTAATGTAGGCATTGAGCAATACAATTTTAAAAAATCTAATTTTCTTCAGCTATATTATGAGTTGCGCAGCACTGAATGGAATTTAGAGAACGAAATGGATGTTGAATTCGCAGTAGAAATATTTTACAATAAAATTTATTCGATACTAGACAGGTGTGTTCCAAAAACTGCTTTTAAAAAAAGTATGTATCCTACTTGGTTCACTGCCGATATAATAAAAAATATAAGAAGGAAAGAACGATGTAGAAAACGTTTAAAATATCAGGAAAATATTTATTTGCGCCAGACTTTTAATTATCTCAGAGCTAAAATTAAGTTGGATATTAAAATAGCTTACAGCAATTATGTAGCAAGTATTGAAAGCAATTTAGCCGAAGATTCTAAAGCCTTCTGGTCTTTCCTAAAGACAACAAAAAGAAAAAATTGCTTAGAAACACATATGGTGTATAATAATGATACACTTGTTACTAATGAAGATATTGCAAATGCTTTTTCTCAACATTTTAAATCGGTGTTTCTTTCAAATCATTCTATTTATGATACTGCCTTCTCTGATACCCCAATACTGCAGCATGATTGTTTTAATATGTTGGCTATTACTGAAAAGGACGTGGAGGATGGCATAAAGGCGTTGAAACCAAAACGTTCGGTGGGTCCGGATGGAATACCTGCATATATATTTAAAGCATGTTCTGAGTTTTTCGTACGACCTCTATCCATTATTTTCAACTTAATTTTAAAAAATAGCCAGTTTCCAAATTTCTGGAAGATTACAAAGGTATGTCCTGTATTTAAAGATGGTAATACAAAAGACTGTGTAAACTATAGACCAGTAGCTTTGCTTTCTGTACCGTGTAAGATCTTTGAGAGCGTAATTTACAAATATCTTTGGGCTCATGTAAAAATGTATATTTCCCCTTTTCAACATGGATTTGTTCCCGGTAGATTAACGGCGACCAATCTTTTGTCTTTTACACAAACTGCTACGGCGGCTATGAATAGCGGTGGGCAGTTGGATGTAATTTACGCTGATTTTTCTAAGGCGTTTGACAAAGTCCATCACGATACCTTATTAAATAAATTGCATATTTTTTCAATTTCGGACAGTTTTTTAAAGTTAATTGCATCCTATCTGCGTGGCCGGCAGCAGTACGTTGTATACAACGGTTGCTCTTCGGTAAAGTATTATGCTACATCGGGTGTCCCGCAAGGATCTAATTTAGGTCCACTTCTTTTTTTGATTTTGATTAACGATTTGCCCGAGTACGTAAAGCACTCTGAATGTCAAATTTTTGCAGATGATGTAAAAGTTTATAAGCCCATTATTTCATTTCACGATTTGTTAAAACTGCAAGAAGATTTAGACAACGTTGTTGATTGGTCGGAAAGGAACCATTTAGCTCTAAATGTTGCAAAGTGTTTCTGCGTGTCATACACTCGAAGTTCCTTTCCTCTACGTTATGATTATAATATTAAAGGTAGTGATCTAATTAGGAAAAATAAAGTAAAAGATTTGGGAATTATTTTCGATAGTAAATTAACTTTTAATCCTCAAATACAAAGTTGCACTAAAAAAGCTTATAGATCTCTTGGATTCATACTGCGCAACTCAGCTGATTTTACTAACTCTCGATTTTTTATATATTTATATAATTCGTATGTAAGACCATCATTAGAATATGGAGCTATTATTTGGTCTCCGTACTATAATGCGTATCAAAATGAAATTGAAAAGGTACAAAAAAAGTTTATGAGATTTCTGTTCTACAAAAAACATCAAATATATCCACATATGAGATCTTACAAACTTATGCTCAATGAATTTAAATTTTGTAGTCTGGAAATTAGACGTGACATTGGCTGCGCCTTGTTTGTATATAAATTGCTTAACAATACAGTAGATGCTCCACATATACTAGAAAATATACTACTAGCTGTACCTTTCTATAATAATAGGCGTAAATGTACCTTTGTCATTTCCATAACGCGTACAAACTATGCATTTCATTCGCCCCTGAACAGAATGCTGCGGATTATAAACCGCTGCCAAAACATAGATATCTTCAATGATAATAAGAAGTTTTTCAAGGCTCAGATCATGTCGTCACTGAATTGTTAACTAATGTTAAGTAAATGTTGTATATAAGTATTTGTTTTTGATAATTTTTTTTTATTATTACTTCTGTTAGTTACATTCTGGCTCTAAAGACAAAACTTTCGGTTGGCCTCTTGTCGGTGTATGTTTTTGATTTGTTCATTATGATCAGTACTTCTGCTTTTACAGTCAACTACTGAATCCTTATATATTATTTTACTTTTGTTAATTACGGTATATCTGCGGTTATCATTTATTTAGTGATGATTATTATCTATACACATATATTTACAATGTTGTTATATTATATTTGTGATTGGGTTTTTCTCGCCATCTGCTACATTGTATTTTTTTTAATTTTAACCTGTTATTGGACTTAGTCTGTTGGTTGAATAATAAATAAATAAATAAATAAATAAATAAATATGTCCCAGGCGTCCCAGATGTCCCATATGTCCCATATGTCCCTAATGTCCCAGGCGCTCTAAATGACCCATATGTGCTTAACGTCCCAGACGTCCAAGTCGTCCTAGATGTCCCATATGTCTCTAACGTCCCAGACGTCCCAGGTGTCCCATATGTCCCTAACGTCCCAGACGTCCCAGATGTCCCATATGTTCCATATGTTCCTAATGTCTAAGTCGTCCTAGATGTTCCACATGTTCCTAACGACCCAAACGTCCTAAATTTTACATATGTCCCTAACGTCCCAGACATCCCAGACTTCCTAGATGTCCCATATGTCCCGAACGTCTCAGACGTCCCAGACGTCCCAGATGTCCTATATGTCTCTAACGTCCCAGATGTCCCATAAGTCCCATATGTCCCTAATGTCCCAGGCGTCCCAGATGTCCCATATGTTCCATATGTCCCTAATGTCCCAGGAGTCCTAAATGTCCCATATGTCCTTAACGTTCCAGACGTCCCAGACGTCCTAGATGTCCCATATGTCCTTAACGTCCCAGACCTCCCAAATGTCCCACATGGCTCTAACGTCCCAGATGTCCCATATGTTCCATATGTCCCTAATGTCCCAAGCGTCCTAGATGTTCCATATGTCCCTAACGTCCCAGACGTCCTAAATGTCCCATATGTCTCTAACGTCCCAGACGTCCCAGCTGTCTCGTATGTCCCTAACGTCCCAGACATCCCAGACGGCCTAGATGTCCCATATGTCCCTAACGTCCCAGACGTCCTAGATGTCCCATATGTCCTTAACCTCCCAGATGTCTCAAATGTCCCATATGTCTCTAACGTCCCAGATGTCCCATATGTTCCATATGTCCCTAATGTCCCAAGCGTCCTAGATGTTCCATATGTCCCTAACTTCCCAGACGTCCTACATGTCCTATATGTACTTAACGTCCCAGACGTCCCAAATGTCCCATATGTCTCTAACGTCCAAGATGTCCCATATTTTTCTTATGTCCCTAATGTCCCAAGCGTCCTAGATGTTCCAAATGTCCCTAACGTCCCAAACGTCCTAAATGTTCCATATGTCCCTAACGTCCCAGACGTCCTAAATGTCATATATGTCCTCAACATCCCAGACGTTCCAGCTGTCCCGTATGTCTCTAACGTCCCAGACGTTCCAGATGTCTCATATGTCCCATATGTCTCTAATGTCCCAGGCGTCCTAGATGTTCCATATGTCCCTAACGCCCCAGACGTCCTAAATGTCCCATATGTCTATAACATCCAAGACGTTTCAGCTGTCCCGTATGTCCTTAACGTCCCAGACGTCCCAGATGTCTCATATGTCCCATATGTCCCTAATGCCCCAAGCGTTATAGATCATCCATATGACCCTAACGTCCCAGACGTCCTAAATGCCCCATATGTCTTTAACGTCCCAGACGTCCTAGACGTCCTAGATGTCTTATATGTCCTTAACGTCCCAGACGTCCCAGATGTCCCATATGTCCCTAACGTCCAAGACGTCCCAGATGTCCCATATGTCCCATATGTCCCTAGTGTCCCAGGTGTCCTAGATGTCCCGTATGTCCCTAACGTCCAAGACGTCCCAGATGTAACAGATGTCCCATATGTCCCTAACGTGCAAGACGTCCCAGATGTCCCGTATGTCCTTAACGTCCCAGACGTCCCAAACGTCCTAGATGTCCCATATGTCCCTAACGTCCCAAACGTCCGAGATGTCTTATATGTCCCATATGTCTCTAATGTCCCAGGCGTCCTAGATGTTCCATATGTCCCTAACGTCTCAGACGTCCCAGCTGTCCCGTATGTCCCTAACGTCCCAGACGTCCCAGACGTCCAAGATGTCCCATATGTCCCTAACGTCTCAGATGTCTTAGATGTCCTATATGTCCCTAACGTCCCAGCCGTCCCAGATGTCCCATATGTTGCAAATGTCCCAGACGTCTCAGACGTCCCAGATGTCCCATATGTCCCATATGTCAATAATGTCCCAGGCGTTCCAGCTGTCCCATATGTCCCATATGTCCCTGATGTCCCAGGCGTTCTAGATGTCCCTAATGTCCCATATGTCTCGAATGTCCCAGGCGTCCTAGATGTTTCATATGTCCCTAACGTCCCAGACGACCTAAATGTCCCATATGTCCCTAACGTCCCAGACGTCCCAGCTGTCCCGTATGTCCTTAACGATCCAGACGTCCCAGACGTCCTAGATGTTTCATATGTCTTTAACGTCCCAGACGTCCCAAATGTCCCACATGTCTTTAACGTCCCAGATGTCCCATATGTTCCATATGTCCCTAATGTCCCAAGCGTCCTAGATATTCCATATGTCCCTAACGTCTAAGACGTCCTAAATGTCCCATATGTCCCTAACGTCCCAGACGTCCCAGCTGTCCCGTATGTCCCTAACGTCCCAGACATCCCAGACGGCCTAGATGTCCCATATGTCCCTAACGTCCCAGACGTCCTAGATGTCCCATATGTCCTTAACGTCCCAGACGTCTCAAATGTCCCATATGTCTCTAACGTCCCAGATGTCCCATATGTTCCATATGTCCCTAATGTCCCAAGCGTCCTAGATGTTCCATATGTCCCTAACGTCCCAGACGTCCTAGATGTCCCATATGTCCTTAACGTCCCAGACCTCCCAAATGTCCCACATGGCTCTAACGTCCCAGATGTCCCATATGTTCCATATGTCCCTAATGTCCCAAGCGTCCTAGATGTTCCATATGTCCCTAACGTCCCAGACGTCCTAAATGTCCCATATGTCTCTAACGTCCCAGACGTCCCAGCTGTCTCGTATGTCCCTAACGTCCCAGACATCCCAGACGGCCTAGATGTCCCATATGTCCCTAACGTCCCAGACGTCCTAGATGTCCCATATGTCCTTAACCTCCCAGATGTCTCAAATGTCCCATATGTCTCTAACGTCCCAGATGTCCCATATGTTCCATATGTCCCTAATGTCCCAAGCGTCCTAGATGTTCCATATGTCCCTAACTTCCCAGACGTCCTACATGTCCTATATGTACTTAACGTCCCAGACGTCCCAAATGTCCCATATGTCTCTAACGTCCCAGATGTCCCATATTTTTCTTATGTCCCTAATGTCCCAAGCGTCCTAGATGTTCCAAATGTCCCTAACGTCCCAGACGACCTAAATGTCCCATATGTCTCTAACGTCCCAGATGTCCCATATTTTTCTTATGTCTCGAATGTCCCAGGCGTCATAGATGTTTCATATGTCCCTAACGTCCCAGACGACCTAAATGTCCCATATGTCCCTAACGTCCCAGACGTCCCAGCTGTCCCGTATGTCCTTAACGATCCAGACGTCCCAGACGTCCTAGATGTTTCATATGTCCTTAACGTCCCAGACGTCCCAAATGTCCCACATGTCTTTAACGTCCCAGATGTCCCATATGTTCCATATGTCCCTAATGTCCCAAGCGTCCTAGATATTCCATTTGTCCCTAAAGTCCCAGACGTCCTAAATGTCCCATATGTCCCTAACGTCCCAGACGTCCCAGCTGTCCCGTATGTCCCTAACGTCCCAGACATCCCAGACGGCCTAGATGTCCCATATGTCCCTAACGTCCCAGACGTCCTAGATGTCCCATATGTCCTTAACGTCCCAGACGTCTCAAATGTCCCATATGTCCCATATGTTCCATATGTCCCTAATGTCCCAAGCGTCCTAGATGTTCCATATGTCCCTAACGTCCCAGACGTCCTAGATGTCCTATATGTACTTAACGTCCCAGACGTCCCAAATGTCCCATATGTCTCTAACGTCCCAGATGTTCCATATGTTTCATATGTCCCTAATGTCCCAAGCGTCCTAGATGTTCCAAATGTCCCTAACGTCCCAGACGTCCTAAATGTTCCATATGTCCCTAACGTCCCAGACGACCTAGATGTCCCATATGTCCTTAACCTCCCAGATGTCTCAAATGTCCCATAAGTCTCTAACGTCCCAGACGTCTCAGATGTCCCATATGTCCCATATGTCCCTAATGTCCCAGGCGTCCTAAATGTCTCATATGTCCTTAACTTCCCAGACGTCCCAGACGTCTTAGATGTTCCATATGTCCTTAACGTCCCAGACGTCTTAGATGCCTTATATGTCCCTAACGTCCCAGACGTCCCAGATGTTCCATATGTTCCATATGTCCCTAATGTCCCAAGCGTCTTAGATGTTCCATATGTCCCTAACGTCCCAGACGTCCTAAATGTCCCATATGCCCCTAACGTCCCAGACGTCCCAGCTGTCTCGTATGTCCCTAACGTCCAAAACGTCCCAGACGTCCTAAATGTCCCATATGTCCCTAACGTCCAGACGTCCTAAATGTCCCATATGCCCCTAACGTCCCAGACATCCCAGACGGCCTAGATGTCCCATATGTCCCTAACGTCCCAGACATCCCAGCTGTCCCGTATGTCCCTAACGTCCCAGACGTCCCAGACGGCCTAGATGTCCCATATGTCCCTAACGTCCCAGACGTCCCAAATGTCCCATACGTCCCATATGTCACTAATGTCCCAGGCTTCCTAAATGTCCCATATGTCCCTAACGTCCCAGACGTCCCAGCTGTCCCGTATGTCTCTAACGTCCCAGACGTCCTAAATGTCCCATATGTCCCTAACGTCCCAGACGCCCCAGCTGTCCCATATGTCCCTAACGTCCCAGACGTCCCAGATGTCCCATATGCCCCTAACGTCCCAGACGTCCCAGATGTCCCAAATGTCCCATATGTCCCATATGTCCCAGGCGTCCCAGATGTCCCAAATGACCCATATGTCCTTAACGTCCCAGACGTCCAAGTCGTCCTAGATGTCCCATATGTCTCTAACGTCCCAGACGTCCCAGGTGTCCCATATGTCCCTAACGTCCCAGACGTCCCAGATGTCCCATATGTTCCATATGTTCCTAATGTCTTAGTCGTCCTAGATGTTCCACATGTTCCTAACGACCCAAACGTCCTAAATTTTACATATGTCCCTAACGTCCCAGACATCCCAGACTTCCCAGATGTCCCATATGTCCCGAACGTCTCAGACGTCCCAGACGTCCCAGATGTCCCATATGTCTCTAACGTCCCAGATGTCCCATATGTTCCATATGTCCCTAATGTCCCAGGAGTCCTAAATGTCCCATATGTCCTTAACGTTCCAGACGTCCCAGACGTCCTAGATGTCCCATATGTCCTTAACGTCCCAGACGTCCCAAATGTCCCACATGGCTCTAACGTCCCAGATGTTCCATATGTTCCATATGTCCCTAATGTCCCAAGCGTCCTAGATGTTCCATATGTCCCTAACGTCCCAGACGTCCTAAATGATCCATATGTCCCTAACGTCCCAGACGTCCCAGCTGTTCCGTATGTCCCTAACGTCCCAGACATCCCAGACGGCCTAGATGTCCCATATGTCCCTAACGTCCCAGACGTCCTAGATGTCCCATATGTCCTTAACCTCCCAGACGTCTCAAATGTCCCATATGTCTCTAACGTCCCAGATGTCCCATATGTTCCATATGTCCCTAATGTCCCAAGCGTCCTAGATGTTCCATATGTCCCTAACGTCCCAGACGTCCTAGATGTCCTATATGTACTTAACGTCCCAGACGTCCCAAATGTCCCATATGTCTCTAACGTCCCAGATGTCCCATATTTTTCTTATGTCCTTAATGTCCCAAGCGTCCTAGATGTTCCAAATGTCCCTAACGTCCCAAACGTCCTAAATGTTCCATATGTCCCTAACGTCCCAGACGTCCTAAATGTCATATATGTCCTCAACATCCCAGACGTCCCAGCTGTCCCGTATGTCCCTAACGTCCCAGACGTCTCAGATGTCCCATATGTCCCATATGTCCCTAATGTCCCAGGCGTCCTAAATGTCTCATATGTCCTTAACTTCCCAGACGTCCCAGACGTCCTAGATGTCCCATATGTCCTTAACGTCCCAGACGTCTTAGATGCCTTATATGTCCCTAACGTCCCAGACGTCCCAGATGTTCCATATGTTCCAAATGTCCCTAATGTCCCAAGCGTCTTAGATGTTCCATATGTCCCTAACGTCCCAGACGTCCTAAATGTCCCATATGCCCCTAACGTCCCAGACGTCCCAGCTGTCTCGTATGTCCCTAACGTCCAAAACGTCCCAGACCTCCTAAATGTCCCATATGTCCCTAACGTCCCAGACATCCCAGCTGTCCCGTATGTCCCTAACGTCCCAGACATCCCAGACGGCCTAGATGTCCCATATGTCCCTAACGTCCCAGACGCCCCAAATGTCCCATACGTCCCATATGTCACTAATGTCCCAGGCTTCCTAAATGTTCCATATGTCCCTAACGTACCAGACGTCCTAAATGTCCTATATGTCCCTAACGTCCCAGACGTCCCAGCTGTCCCGTATGTCTCTAACGTCCCAGACGTTCTAAATATCCCATATGTCCCTAACGTCCCAGACGTCCCAGCTGTCCCATATGTCCCTAACGTCCCAGACGTCTCAGAAGTCCCATATGCCCCTAACGTCCCAGACGTCCCAGATGTCCCATATGTCCCATGTCCCCATATAATGTATACGCCGTGGTCGAGAGCAGATGTGTGAGTAAATTGCTCTGTCAAATACTAAATATTTTGATATCCAAACAGTTTGATCGGTTGAAAAAAACGCAGATAAAATGCAGTGCAGTGGGTGTAATCAGTGTCTCCTAAATAATTCAGATTTTATCACCTGCAAAGGATGCAATAATAGTTACGATCTTTTATGTGCAAACATACGGGAACTGAATTTTCGAAAATTCAATAACGAACAGAAACTTACCTGGCGATGTGGGTCGTGTAAAAACAGAGGTGCTGGCCTGGATACTGTAGATAACCTTGCGAGTGACTCAGGTGCTATCAGTCCTAGTCTTTTGGAAGCTATAGAAGCTGCTGTTCAACGTGTAGTAAAGCAGGAAAATAAATGTTTAGCCGATAAACTTGATTCCTTTAACAAGTCGCTGGGTTATTTTAATGATCAGTTACAGGAATTAAAAGGTTTAATTAAGGAGAAAGATAAGCAGATCGATGATTGTTGCGATCGTTTGGAAGCACTTGAAACTGAAAATAATAGCTTAAAAAGGGAATTGATGGATGCTAAATTAAAGTTTGAAAAAATGGAGCAGTACACTCGATTAAACAACGTAGAAATTCACGGAGTCCCTGAAGTTCGGGATGAAAACATATTAACCACCATATGTGCTGTTAGTCGTGCAATGAATTTCAATATGGAAAAGAATATGGTAGACGCCTGTCATAGGTTACAAGCAGATCAACGCCGACCTGAAGAACCTCGGAGTATCATCTTGAAATTCACCAGTCGAATACATAAAGAAGAATTTTTGAAATGCAAAAAAATCAAAAGGAACTTAACCACTAAAGACCTGGATCCTGCAACAGTACTCCCCAAGCCTATATACATCAACGAGTCTTTATCGCCTGCCAATCGCAAATTATTTTCCCAGTGTAGGATGCATAAGAAGTCACACAACATTAAATTCTTGTGGATCAAAAATGGAAAAATTATGCTACGGAAACAAGAGAATAGTCGCATATTTGTCATAAACTCAGTTGCTGATTTGAACGATGTCCACTGATAATAGCGTAAGTCATTTAAATGTGTTATACCAAAACGTTCGTGGATTAGTAACAAAATGTAATACATTTAAACTCAATTTACTTGCGACTCTTTCTGAATATGATGTAATAATTTTGACTGAAACAGGACTCTACCCTTCTGTTACTGATAATGAACTTTTTACCAACGATTTTTCTGTGTTTCGCAGAGATCGCGATTTATTTACTTCGAGTAAATCCAGAGGTGGTGGAGTCCTAATAGCAGTAAAAAATAATTTTCAAAGCACAAGAATTGCCAACTATGAAACTTTGAATGAGGATATTTGGGTGAAGGTATGTCTGGGGGAAATCAAATTTTATTTATGTTGCGTTTATTTTCCGCCTGATGCTGATGATCATAAGTATCAGATATTTTATGATAATTTGGATGCCAACTTTTTAGTGTCGGTAGAAAGCATGTATATCTTTGGTGACTTTAATTTGTTCAGCACATCACCTGCTTTGCAGGTTATACACGAGCAGTTCATGGACTTGCATGGCCTGAGCCAGTTCAATAATGTTTTTAACTTCAATAATCGTTTGCTTGACCTTGTTTTGGCACGGCAATTGGTGGCAGTTGAGCGCAATCGTCTTCCTCTTGTTCCTGAAGATGCTCATCATCCTTCTCTTTTGTGTAAAGTTGAATATGTAATTAGCAGGTGAGAGTATCAATCTAATGTAGGCATTGAGCAATACAATTTTAAAAAATCTAATTTTCTTCAGCTATATTATGAGTTGCGCAGCACTGAATGGAATTTAGAGAACGAAATGGATGTTGAATTCGCAGTAGAAATATTTTACAATAAAATTTATTCGATACTAGACAGGTGTGTTCCAAAAACTGCTTTTAAAAAAAGTATGTATCCTACTTGGTTCACTGCCGATATAATAAAAAATATAAGAAGGAAAGAACGATGTAGAAAACGTTTAAAATATCAGGAAAATATTTATTTGCGCCAGACTTTTAATTATCTCAGAGCTAAAATTAAGTTGGATATTAAAATAGCTTACAGCAATTATGTAGCAAGTATTGAAAGCAATTTAGCCGAAGATTCTAAAGCCTTCTGGTCTTTCCTAAAGACAACAAAAAGAAAAAATTGCTTAGAAACACATATGGTGTATAATAATGATACACTTGTTACTAATGAAGATATTGCAAATGCTTTTTCTCAACATTTTAAATCGGTGTTTCTTTCAAATCATTCTATTTATGATACTGCCTTCTCTGATACCCCAATACTGCAGCATGATTGTTTTAATATGTTGGCTATTACTGAAAAGGACGTGGAGGATGGCATAAAGGCGTTGAAACCAAAACGTTCGGTGGGTCCGGATGGAATACCTGCATATATATTTAAAGCATGTTCTGAGTTTTTCGTACGACCTCTATCCATTATTTTCAACTTAATTTTAAAAAATAGCCAGTTTCCAAATTTCTGGAAGATTACAAAGGTATGTCCTGTATTTAAAGATGGTAATACAAAAGACTGTGTAAACTATAGACCAGTAGCTTTGCTTTCTGTACCGTGTAAGATCTTTGAGAGCGTAATTTACAAATATCTTTGGGCTCATGTAAAAATGTATATTTCCCCTTTTCAACATGGATTTGTTCCCGGTAGATTAACGGCGACCAATCTTTTGTCTTTTACACAAACTGCTACGGCGGCTATGAATAGCGGTGGGCAGTTGGATGTAATTTACGCTGATTTTTCTAAGGCGTTTGACAAAGTCCATCACGATACCTTATTAAATAAATTGCATATTTTTTCAATTTCGGACAGTTTTTTAAAGTTAATTGCATCCTATCTGCGTGGCCGGCAGCAGTACGTTGTATACAACGGTTGCTCTTCGGTAAAGTATTATGCTACATCGGGTGTCCCGCAAGGATCTAATTTAGGTCCACTTCTTTTTTTGATTTTGATTAACGATTTGCCCGAGTACGTAAAGCACTCTGAATGTCAAATTTTTGCAGATGATGTAAAAGTTTATAAGCCCATTATTTCATTTCACGATTTGTTAAAACTGCAAGAAGATTTAGACAACGTTGTTGATTGGTCGGAAAGGAACCATTTAGCTCTAAATGTTGCAAAGTGTTTCTGCGTGTCATACACTCGAAGTTCCTTTCCTCTACGTTATGATTATAATATTAAAGGTAGTGATCTAATTAGGAAAAATAAAGTAAAAGATTTGGGAATTATTTTCGATAGTAAATTAACTTTTAATCCTCAAATACAAAGTTGCACTAAAAAAGCTTATAGATCTCTTGGATTCATACTGCGCAACTCAGCTGATTTTACTAACTCTCGATTTTTTATATATTTATATAATTCGTATGTAAGACCATCATTAGAATATGGAGCTATTATTTGGTCTCCGTACTATAATGCGTATCAAAATGAAATTGAAAAGGTACAAAAAAAGTTTATGAGATTTCTGTTCTACAAAAAACATCAAATATATCCACATATGAGATCTTACAAACTTATGCTCAATGAATTTAAATTTTGTAGTCTGGAAATTAGACGTGACATTGGCTGCGCCTTGTTTGTATATAAATTGCTTAACAATACAGTAGATGCTCCACATATACTAGAAAATATACTACTAGCTGTACCTTTCTATAATAATAGGCGTAAATGTACCTTTGTCATTTCCATAACGCGTACAAACTATGCATTTCATTCGCCCCTGAACAGAATGCTGCGGATTATAAACCGCTGCCAAAACATAGATATCTTCAATGATAATAAGAAGTTTTTCAAGGCTCAGATCATGTCGTCACTGAATTGTTAACTAATGTTAAGTAAATGTTGTATATAAGTATTTGTTTTTGATAATTTTTTTTTATTATTACTTCTGTTAGTTACATTCTGGCTCTAAAGACAAAACTTTCGGTTGGCCTCTTGTCGGTGTATGTTTTTGATTTGTTCATTATGATCAGTACTTCTGCTTTTACAGTCAACTACTGAATCCTTATATATTATTTTACTTTTGTTAATTACGGTATATCTGCGGTTATCATTTATTTAGTGATGATTATTATCTATACACATATATTTACAATGTTGTTATATTATATTTGTGATTGGGTTTTTCTCGCCATCTGCTACATTGTATTTTTTTTAATTTTAACCTGTTATTGGACTTAGTCTGTTGGTTGAATAATAAATAAATAAATAAATAAATAAATAAATATGTCCCAGGCGTCCCAGATGTCCCATATGTCCCATATGTCCCTAATGTCCCAGGCGCTCTAAATGACCCATATGTGCTTAACGTCCCAGACGTCCAAGTCGTCCTAGATGTCCCATATGTCTCTAACGTCCCAGACGTCCCAGGTGTCCCATATGTCCCTAACGTCCCAGACGTCCCAGATGTCCCATATGTTCCATATGTTCCTAATGTCTAAGTCGTCCTAGATGTTCCACATGTTCCTAACGACCCAAACGTCCTAAATTTTACATATGTCCCTAACGTCCCAGACATCCCAGACTTCCTAGATGTCCCATATGTCCCGAACGTCTCAGACGTCCCAGACGTCCCAGATGTCCTATATGTCTCTAACGTCCCAGATGTCCCATAAGTCCCATATGTCCCTAATGTCCCAGGCGTCCCAGATGTCCCATATGTTCCATATGTCCCTAATGTCCCAGGAGTCCTAAATGTCCCATATGTCCTTAACGTTCCAGACGTCCCAGACGTCCTAGATGTCCCATATGTCCTTAACGTCCCAGACCTCCCAAATGTCCCACATGGCTCTAACGTCCCAGATGTCCCATATGTTCCATATGTCCCTAATGTCCCAAGCGTCCTAGATGTTCCATATGTCCCTAACGTCCCAGACGTCCTAAATGTCCCATATGTCTCTAACGTCCCAGACGTCCCAGCTGTCTCGTATGTCCCTAACGTCCCAGACATCCCAGACGGCCTAGATGTCCCATATGTCCCTAACGTCCCAGACGTCCTAGATGTCCCATATGTCCTTAACCTCCCAGATGTCTCAAATGTCCCATATGTCTCTAACGTCCCAGATGTCCCATATGTTCCATATGTCCCTAATGTCCCAAGCGTCCTAGATGTTCCATATGTCCCTAACTTCCCAGACGTCCTACATGTCCTATATGTACTTAACGTCCCAGACGTCCCAAATGTCCCATATGTCTCTAACGTCCAAGATGTCCCATATTTTTCTTATGTCCCTAATGTCCCAAGCGTCCTAGATGTTCCAAATGTCCCTAACGTCCCAAACGTCCTAAATGTTCCATATGTCCCTAACGTCCCAGACGTCCTAAATGTCATATATGTCCTCAACATCCCAGACGTTCCAGCTGTCCCGTATGTCTCTAACGTCCCAGACGTTCCAGATGTCTCATATGTCCCATATGTCTCTAATGTCCCAGGCGTCCTAGATGTTCCATATGTCCCTAACGCCCCAGACGTCCTAAATGTCCCATATGTCTATAACATCCAAGACGTTTCAGCTGTCCCGTATGTCCTTAACGTCCCAGACGTCCCAGATGTCTCATATGTCCCATATGTCCCTAATGCCCCAAGCGTTATAGATCATCCATATGACCCTAACGTCCCAGACGTCCTAAATGCCCCATATGTCTTTAACGTCCCAGACGTCCTAGACGTCCTAGATGTCTTATATGTCCTTAACGTCCCAGACGTCCCAGATGTCCCATATGTCCCTAACGTCCAAGACGTCCCAGATGTCCCATATGTCCCATATGTCCCTAGTGTCCCAGGTGTCCTAGATGTCCCGTATGTCCCTAACGTCCAAGACGTCCCAGATGTAACAGATGTCCCATATGTCCCTAACGTGCAAGACGTCCCAGATGTCCCGTATGTCCTTAACGTCCCAGACGTCCCAAACGTCCTAGATGTCCCATATGTCCCTAACGTCCCAAACGTCCGAGATGTCTTATATGTCCCATATGTCTCTAATGTCCCAGGCGTCCTAGATGTTCCATATGTCCCTAACGTCTCAGACGTCCCAGCTGTCCCGTATGTCCCTAACGTCCCAGACGTCCCAGACGTCCAAGATGTCCCATATGTCCCTAACGTCTCAGATGTCTTAGATGTCCTATATGTCCCTAACGTCCCAGCCGTCCCAGATGTCCCATATGTTGCAAATGTCCCAGACGTCTCAGACGTCCCAGATGTCCCATATGTCCCATATGTCAATAATGTCCCAGGCGTTCCAGCTGTCCCATATGTCCCATATGTCCCTGATGTCCCAGGCGTTCTAGATGTCCCTAATGTCCCATATGTCTCGAATGTCCCAGGCGTCCTAGATGTTTCATATGTCCCTAACGTCCCAGACGACCTAAATGTCCCATATGTCCCTAACGTCCCAGACGTCCCAGCTGTCCCGTATGTCCTTAACGATCCAGACGTCCCAGACGTCCTAGATGTTTCATATGTCTTTAACGTCCCAGACGTCCCAAATGTCCCACATGTCTTTAACGTCCCAGATGTCCCATATGTTCCATATGTCCCTAATGTCCCAAGCGTCCTAGATATTCCATATGTCCCTAACGTCTAAGACGTCCTAAATGTCCCATATGTCCCTAACGTCCCAGACGTCCCAGCTGTCCCGTATGTCCCTAACGTCCCAGACATCCCAGACGGCCTAGATGTCCCATATGTCCCTAACGTCCCAGACGTCCTAGATGTCCCATATGTCCTTAACGTCCCAGACGTCTCAAATGTCCCATATGTCTCTAACGTCCCAGATGTCCCATATGTTCCATATGTCCCTAATGTCCCAAGCGTCCTAGATGTTCCATATGTCCCTAACGTCCCAGACGTCCTAGATGTCCCATATGTCCTTAACGTCCCAGACCTCCCAAATGTCCCACATGGCTCTAACGTCCCAGATGTCCCATATGTTCCATATGTCCCTAATGTCCCAAGCGTCCTAGATGTTCCATATGTCCCTAACGTCCCAGACGTCCTAAATGTCCCATATGTCTCTAACGTCCCAGACGTCCCAGCTGTCTCGTATGTCCCTAACGTCCCAGACATCCCAGACGGCCTAGATGTCCCATATGTCCCTAACGTCCCAGACGTCCTAGATGTCCCATATGTCCTTAACCTCCCAGATGTCTCAAATGTCCCATATGTCTCTAACGTCCCAGATGTCCCATATGTTCCATATGTCCCTAATGTCCCAAGCGTCCTAGATGTTCCATATGTCCCTAACTTCCCAGACGTCCTACATGTCCTATATGTACTTAACGTCCCAGACGTCCCAAATGTCCCATATGTCTCTAACGTCCCAGATGTCCCATATTTTTCTTATGTCCCTAATGTCCCAAGCGTCCTAGATGTTCCAAATGTCCCTAACGTCCCAGACGACCTAAATGTCCCATATGTCTCTAACGTCCCAGATGTCCCATATTTTTCTTATGTCTCGAATGTCCCAGGCGTCATAGATGTTTCATATGTCCCTAACGTCCCAGACGACCTAAATGTCCCATATGTCCCTAACGTCCCAGACGTCCCAGCTGTCCCGTATGTCCTTAACGATCCAGACGTCCCAGACGTCCTAGATGTTTCATATGTCCTTAACGTCCCAGACGTCCCAAATGTCCCACATGTCTTTAACGTCCCAGATGTCCCATATGTTCCATATGTCCCTAATGTCCCAAGCGTCCTAGATATTCCATTTGTCCCTAAAGTCCCAGACGTCCTAAATGTCCCATATGTCCCTAACGTCCCAGACGTCCCAGCTGTCCCGTATGTCCCTAACGTCCCAGACATCCCAGACGGCCTAGATGTCCCATATGTCCCTAACGTCCCAGACGTCCTAGATGTCCCATATGTCCTTAACGTCCCAGACGTCTCAAATGTCCCATATGTCCCATATGTTCCATATGTCCCTAATGTCCCAAGCGTCCTAGATGTTCCATATGTCCCTAACGTCCCAGACGTCCTAGATGTCCTATATGTACTTAACGTCCCAGACGTCCCAAATGTCCCATATGTCTCTAACGTCCCAGATGTTCCATATGTTTCATATGTCCCTAATGTCCCAAGCGTCCTAGATGTTCCAAATGTCCCTAACGTCCCAGACGTCCTAAATGTTCCATATGTCCCTAACGTCCCAGACGACCTAGATGTCCCATATGTCCTTAACCTCCCAGATGTCTCAAATGTCCCATAAGTCTCTAACGTCCCAGATGTCACATATGTTCCATATGTCCCTAATGTCCCAAGCGTCCTAGATGTTCCATTTGTCCCTAACGTCCCAGACGTCCTACATGTCCTATATGTACTTAACGTCCCAGACGTCCCATATGTCCCATATGTCTCTAACGTCCCAGATGTCCCATATTTTTCTTATGTCCCTAATGTCCCAAGCGTCCTAGATGTTCCAAATGTCCCTAACGTCCCAAACGTCTTAGATGCCTTATATGTCCCTAACGTCCCAGACGTCCCAGATGTTCCATATGTTCCAAATGTCCCTAATGTCCCAAGCGTCTTAGATGTTCCATATGTCCCTAACGTCCCAGACGTCCTAAATGTCCCATATGCCCCTAACGTCCCAGACGTCCCAGCTGTCTCGTATGTCCCTAACGTCCAAAACGTCCCAGACCTCCTAAATGTCCCATATGTCCCTAACGTCCCAGACATCCCAGCTGTCCCGTATGTCCCTAACGTCCCAGACATCCCAGACGGCCTAGATGTCCCATATGTCCCTAACGTCCCAGACGCCCCAAATGTCCCATACGTCCCATATGTCACTAATGTCCCAGGCTTCCTAAATGTTCCATATGTCCCTAACGTACCAGACGTCCTAAATGTCCTATATGTCCCTAACGTCCCAGACGTCCCAGCTGTCCCGTATGTCTCTAACGTCCCAGACGTCCTAAATATCCCATATGTCCCTAACGTCCCAGACGTCTCAGAAGTCCCATATGCCCCTAACGTCCCAGACGTCCCAGATGTCCCATATGTCCCATGTCCCCATATAATGTATACGCCGTGGTCGAGAGCAGATGTGTGAGTAAATTGCTCTGTCAAATACTAAATATTTTGATATCCAAACAGTTTGATCGGTTGAAAAAAACGCAGATAAAATGCAGTGCAGTGGGTGTAATCAGTGTCTCCTAAATAATTCAGATTTTATCACCTGCAAAGGATGCAATAATAGTTACGATCTTTTATGTGCAAACATACGGGAACTGAATTTTCGAAAATTCAATAACGAACAGAAACTTACCTGGCGATGTGGGTCGTGTAAAAACAGAGGTGCTGGCCTGGATACTGTAGATAACCTTGCGAGTGACTCAGGTGCTATCAGTCCTAGTCTTTTGGAAGCTATAGAAGCTGCTGTTCAACGTGTAGTAAAGCAGGAAAATAAATGTTTAGCCGATAAACTTGATTCCTTTAACAAGTCGCTGGATTATTTTAATGATCAGTTACAGGAATTAAAAGGTTTAATTAAGGAGAAAGATAAGCAGATCGATGATTGTTGCGATCGTTTGGAAGCACTTGAAACTGAAAATAATAGCTTAAAAAGGGAATTGATGGATGCTAAATTAAAGTTTGAAAAAATGGAGCAGTACACTCGATTAAACAACGTAGAAATTCACGGAGTCCCTGAAGTTCGGGATGAAAACATATTAACCACCATATGTGCTGTTAGTCGTGCAATGAATTTCAATATGGAAAAGAATATGGTAGACGCCTGTCATAGGTTACAAGCAGATCAACGCCGACCTGAAGAACCTCGGAGTATCATCTTGAAATTCACCAGTCGAATACATAAAGAAGAATTTTTGAAATGCAAAAAAATCAAAAGGAACTTAACCACTAAAGACCTGGATCCTGCAACAGTACTCCCCAAGCCTATATACATCAACGAGTCTTTATCGCCTGCCAATCGCAAATTATTTTCCCAGTGTAGGATGCATAAGAAGTCACACAACATTAAATTCTTGTGGATCAAAAATGGAAAAATTATGCTACGGAAACAAGAGAATAGTCGCATATTTGTCATAAACTCAGTTGCTGATTTGAACGATGTCCACTGATAATAGCGTAAGTCATTTAAATGTGTTATACCAAAACGTTCGTGGATTAGTAACAAAATGTAATACATTTAAACTCAATTTACTTGCGACTCTTTCTGAATATGATGTAATAATTTTGACTGAAACAGGACTCTACCCTTCTGTTACTGATAATGAACTTTTTACCAACGATTTTTCTGTGTTTCGCAGAGATCGCGATTTATTTACTTCGAGTAAATCCAGAGGTGGTGGAGTCCTAATAGCAGTAAAAAATAATTTTCAAAGCACAAGAATTGCCAACTATGAAACTTTGAATGAGGATATTTGGGTGAAGGTATGTCTGGGGGAAATCAAATTTTATTTATGTTGCGTTTATTTTCCGCCTGATGCTGATGATCATAAGTATCAGATATTTTATGATAATTTGGATGCCAACTTTTTAGTGTCGGTAGAAAGCATGTATATCTTTGGTGACTTTAATTTGTTCAGCACATCACCTGCTTTGCAGGTTATACACGAGCAGTTCATGGACTTGCATGGCCTGAGCCAGTTCAATAATGTTTTTAACTTCAATAATCGTTTGCTTGACCTTGTTTTGGCACGGCAATTGGTGGCAGTTGAGCGCAATCGTCTTCCTCTTGTTCCTGAAGATGCTCATCATCCTTCTCTTTTGTGTAAAGTTGAATATGTAATTAGCAGGCGAGAGTATCAATCTAATGTAGGCATTGAGCAATACAATTTTAAAAAAGCTAATTTTCTTCAGCTATATTATGAGTTGCGCAGCACTGAATGGAATTTAGAGAACGAAATGGATGTTGAATTCGCAGTAGAAATATTTTACAATAAAATTTATTCGATACTAGACAGGTGTGTTCCAAAAACTGCTTTTAAAAAAGTATGTATCCTACTTGGTTCACTGCCGATATAATAAAAAATATAAGAAGGAAAGAACGATGTAGAAAACGTTTAAAATATCAGGAAAATATTTATTTGCGCCAGACTTTTAATTATCTCAGAGCTAAAATTAAGTTGGATATTAAAATAGCTTACAGCAATTATGTAGCAAGTATTGAAAGCAATTTAGCCGAAGATTCTAAAGCCTTCTGGTCTTTCCTAAAGACAACAAAAAGAAAAAATTGCTTAGAAACACATATGGTGTATAATAATGATACACTTGTTACTAATGAAGATATTGCAAATGCTTTTTCTCAACATTTTAAATCGGTGTTTCTTTCAAATCATTCTATTTATGATACTGCCTTCTCTGATACCCCAATACTGCAGCATGATTGTTTTAATATGTTGGCTATTACTGAAAAGGACGTGGAGGATGGCATAAAGGCGTTGAAACCAAAACGTTCGGTGGGTCCGGATGGAATACCTGCATATATATTTAAAGCATGTTCTGAGTTTTTCGTACGACCTCTATCCATTATTTTCAACTTAATTTTAAAAAATAGCCAGTTTCCAAATTTCTGGAAGATTACAAAGGTATGTCCTGTATTTAAAGATGGTAATACAAAAGACTGTGTAAACTATAGACCAGTAGCTTTGCTTTCTGTACCGTGTAAGATCTTTGAGAGCGTAATTTACAAATATCTTTGGGCTCATGTAAAAATGTATATTTCCCCTTTTCAACATGGATTTGTTCCCGGTAGATTAACGGCGACCAATCTTTTGTCTTTTACACAAACTGCTACGGCGGCTATGAATAGCGGTGGGCAGTTGGATGTAATTTACGCTGATTTTTCTAAGGCGTTTGACAAAGTCCATCACGATACCTTATTAAATAAATTGCATATTTTTTCAATTTCGGACAGTTTTTTAAAGTTAATTGCATCCTATCTGCGTGGCCGGCAGCAGTACGTTGTATACAACGGTTGCTCTTCGGTAAAGTATTATGCTACATCGGGTGTCCCGCAAGGATCTAATTTAGGTCCACTTCTTTTTTTGATTTTGATTAACGATTTGCCCGAGTACGTAAAGCACTCTGAATGTCAAATTTTTGCAGATGATGTAAAAGTTTATAAGCCCATTATTTCATTTCACGATTTGTTAAAACTGCAAGAAGATTTAGACAACGTTGTTGATTGGTCGGAAAGGAACCATTTAGCTCTAAATGTTGCAAAGTGTTTCTGCGTGTCATACACTCGAAGTTCCTTTCCTCTACGTTATGATTATAATATTAAAGGTAGTGATCTAATTAGGAAAAATAAAGTAAAAGATTTGGGAATTATTTTCGATAGTAAATTAACTTTTAATCCTCAAATACAAAGTTGCACTAAAAAAGCTTATAGATCTCTTGGATTCATACTGCGCAACTCAGCTGATTTTACTAACTCTCGATTTTTTATATATTTATATAATTCGTATGTAAGACCATCATTAGAATATGGAGCTATTATTTGGTCTCCGTACTATAATGCGTATCAAAATGAAATTGAAAAGGTACAAAAAAAGTTTATGAGATTTCTGTTCTACAAAAAACATCAAATATATCCACATATGAGATCTTACAAACTTATGCTCAATGAATTTAAATTTTGTAGTCTGGAAATTAGACGTGACATTGGCTGCGCCTTGTTTGTATATAAATTGCTTAACAATACAGTAGATGCTCCACATATACTAGAAAATATACTACTAGCTGTACCTTTCTATAATAATAGGCGTAAATGTACCTTTGTCATTTCCATAACGCGTACAAACTATGCATTTCATTCGCCCCTGAACAGAATGCTGCGGATTATAAACCGCTGCCAAAACATAGATATCTTCAATGATAATAAGAAGTTTTTCAAGGCTCAGATCATGTCGTCACTGAATTGTTAACTAATGTTAAGTAAATGTTGTATATAAGTATTTGTTTTTGATAATTTTTTTTTTATTATTACTTCTGTTAGTTACATTCTGGCTCTAAAGACAAAACTTTCGGTTGGCCTCTTGTCGGTGTATGTTTTTGATTTGTTCATTATGATCAGTACTTCTGCTTTTACAGTCAACTACTGAATCCTTATATATTATTTTACTTTTGTTAATTACGGTATATCTGCGGTTATCATTTATTTAGTGATGATTATTATCTATACACATATATTTACAATGTTGTTATATTATATTTGTGATTGGGTTTTTCTCGCCATCTGCTACATTGTATTTTTTTTAATTTCAACCTGTTATTGGACTTAGTCTGTTGGTTGAATAATAAATAAATAAATAAATAAATAAATAAATATGTCCCAGGCGTCCCAGATGTCCCATATGTCCCATATGTCCCTAATGTCCCAGGCGCTCTAAATGACCCATATGTGCTTAACGTCCCAGACGTCCAAGTCGTCCTAGATGTCCCATATGTCTCTAACGTCCCAGACGTCCCAGGTGTCCCATATGTCCCTAACGTCCCAGACGTCCCAGATGTCCCATATGTTCCATATGTTCCTAATGTCTAAGTCGTCCTAGATGTTCCACATGTTCCTAACGACCCAAACGTCCTAAATTTTACATATGTCCCTAACGTCCCAGACATCCCAGACTTCCTAGATGTCCCATATGTCCCGAACGTCTCAGACGTCCCAGACGTCCCAGATGTCCTATATGTCTCTAACGTCCCAGATGTCCCATAAGTCCCATATGTCCCTAATGTCCCAGGCGTCCCAGATGTCCCATATGTTCCATATGTCCCTAATGTCCCAGGAGTCCTAAATGTCCCATATGTCCTTAACGTTCCAGACGTCCCAGACGTCCTAGATGTCCCATATGTCCTTAACGTCCCAGACCTCCCAAATGTCCCACATGGCTCTAACGTCCCAGATGTCCCATATGTTCCATATGTCCCTAATGTCCCAAGCGTCCTAGATGTTCCATATGTCCCTAACGTCCCAGACGTCCTAAATGTCCCATATGTCTCTAACGTCCCAGACGTCCCAGCTGTCTCGTATGTCCCTAACGTCCCAGACATCCCAGACGGCCTAGATGTCCCATATGTCCCTAACGTCCCAGACGTCCTAGATGTCCCATATGTCCTTAACCTCCCAGATGTCTCAAATGTCCCATATGTCTCTAACGTCCCAGATGTCCCATATGTTCCATATGTCCCTAATGTCCCAAGCGTCCTAGATGTTCCATATGTCCCTAACTTCCCAGACGTCCTACATGTCCTATATGTACTTAACGTCCCAGACGTCCCAAATGTCCCATATGTCTCTAACGTCCCAGATGTCCCATATTTTTCTTATGTCCCTAATGTCCCAAGCGTCCTAGATGTTCCAAATGTCCCTAACGTCCCAAACGTCCTAAATGTTCCATATGTCCCTAACGTCCCAGACGTCCTAAATGTCATATATGTCCTCAACATCCCAGACGTTCCAGCTGTCCCGTATGTCCCTAACGTCCCAGACGTTCCAGATGTCTCATATGTCCCATATGTCTCTAATGTCCCAGGCGTCCTAGATGTTCCATATGTCCCTAACGCCCCAGACGTCCTAAATGTCCCATATGTCTATAACATCCAAGACGTTTCAGCTGTCCCGTATGTCCTTAACGTCCCAGACGTCCCAGATGTCTCATATGTCCCATATGTCCCTAATGCCCCAAGCGTTATAGATCATCCATATGACCCTAACGTCCCAGACGTCCTATATGCCCCATATGTCTTTAACGTCCCAGACGTCCTAGACGTCCTAGATGTCTTATATGTCCTTAACGTCCCAGACGTCCCAGATGTCCCATATGTCCCTAACGTCCAAGACGTCCCAGATGTCCCATATGTCCCATATGTCCCTAGTGTCCCAGGTGTCCTAGATGTCCCGTATGTCCCTAACGTCCAAGACGTCCCAGATGTAACAGATGTCCCATATGTCCCTAACGTGCAAGACGTCCCAGATGTCCCGTATGTCCTTAACGTCCCAGACGTCCCAAACGTCCTAGATGTCCCATATGTCCCTAACGTCCCAAACGTCCGAGATGTCTTATATGTCCCATATGTCTCTAATGTCCCAGGCGTCCTAGATGTTCCATATGTCCCTAACGTCTCAGACGTCCCAGCTGTCCCGTATGTCCCTAACGTCCCAGACGTCCCAGACGTCCAAGATGTCCCATATGTCCCTAACGTCTCAGATGTCTTAGATGTCCTATATGTCCCTAACGTCCAAGACGTCCCAGATGTCCCATATATGTCCCTAGTGTCCCAGGTGTCCTAGATGTCCCGTATGTCCCTAACGTCCAAGACGTCCCAGATGTCCCAGATGTCCCATATGTCCCTAACGTGCAAGACGTCCCAGATGTCCCGTATGTCCTTAACGTCCCAGACGTCCCAAACGTCCTAGATGTCCCATATGTCCCTAACTTCCCAAACGTCCGAGATGTCTCATATGTCCCATATGTCTCTAATGTCCCAGGCGTCCTAGATGTTCCATATATCCCTAACGTCTCAGACGTCCCAGCTGTCCCGTATGTCCCTAACGTCCCAGACGTCCCAGACGTCCAAGATGTCCCATATGTCCCTAACGTCTCAGATGTCTTAGATGTCTTATATGTCCCTAACGTCCCAGTCGTCCCAAATGTCCCATATGTTGCAAATGTCCCAGACGTCTCAGACGTCCCAGATGTCCCATATGTCCCATATGTCAATAATGTCCCAGGCGTTCCAGCTGTCCCATATGTCCCATATGTCCCTGATGTCCCAGGCGTTCTAGATGTCTCATATGTCCTTAACGTCCAAGACGTCCCAGATGTCCTTAATGTCCCATATGTCTCGAATGTCCCAGGCGTCCTAGATGTTTCATATGTCCCTAACGTCCCAGACGACCTAAATGTCCCATATGTCCCTAACGTCCCAGACGTCCCAACTGTCCCGTATGTCCCTAACGATCCAGACGTCCCAGACGTCCTAGATGTTTCATATGTCCTTAACGTCCCAGACGTCCCAAATGTCCCACATGTCTTTAACGTCCCAGATGTCCCATATGTTCCATATGTCCCTAATGTCCCAAGCGTCCTAGATATTCCATATGTCCCTAACGTCCCAGACGTCCTAAATGTCCCATATGTCCCTAACGTCCCAGACGTCCCAGCTGTCCCGTATGTCCCTAACGTCCCAGACATCCCAGACGGCCTAGATGTCCCATATGTCCCTAACGTCCCAGACGTCCTAGATGTCCCATATGTCCTTAACGTCCCAGACGTCTCAAATGTCCCATATGTCTCTAACGTCCCAGATGTCCCATATGTTTCATATGTCCCTAATGTCCCAAGCGTCCTAGATGTTCCATATGTCCCTAACGCCCCGACGTCCTAGATGTCCTATATGTGCTTAAAGTCCCAGACGTCCCAAATGTCCCATATGTCTCTAACGTCCCAGATGTCCCATATGTTTCATATGTCCCTAATGTCCCAAGCGTCCTAGATGTTCCAAATGTCCCTAACGTCCCAGACGTCCTAAATGTTCCATATGTCCCTAACGTCCCAGACGTCCTAAATGTCCCATATGTCCCTAACATCCCAGACGTCACAGCTGTCCCGTATGTCCCTAACGTCCCAGACGTCCCAGATGTCTCATGTGTCCCATATGTCTCTAATTTCCCAGGCGTCCTAAATGTTCCATATGTCCCTAACGCCCCAGACGTTCTAAATGTCCCATATGTCCCTAACATCCCAGACGTCCCAGCTGTCCCGTATGTCCTTAACGTCCCAGACGTCCCAGATGTCTCATATGTCCCATATGTCCCTAATGTCCCAAGCGTTATAGATCATCCATATGACCCTAACGTCCCAGACGTCCTAAATGCCCCATATGTCTTTAACGTCCCAGACGTCCTAGACATCCTAGATGTCTTATATGTCCTTAACGTCCCAGACGTCCCAGATGTCCCATATGTCCCTAACGTCCAAGACGTCCCAGATGTCCCATTTGTCCCTAGTGTCCCAGGTGTCCTAGATGTCCCATATGTCCCTAATGTCCCAGGCGTCCTAAATGTCCCGTATGTCCTTAACGTCCCAGACGTCCCAAACGTCCTAGATGTCCCATATGTCCCTAACGTCCCAAACGTCCGAGATGTCTCATATGTCTCATATGTCTCTAATGTCCCAGGCGTCCTAGATGTTCCATATGTCCCTAACGTCCCAGACGTCCCAGCTGCCCCGTATGTCCCTAACGTCCCAGACGTCCCAGACGTCCAAGATGTCCCATATGTCCCTAACGACTCAGATTTCTTAGATGTTCTATATGTCCCTAACGTCCCAGCCGTCCCAGATGTCCCATATGTTGCAAATGTTCCAGACGTCCCAGACGTCCCAGATGTCCCATATGTCCCATATGTCAATAATGTCCCAGGCGTTCCAGCTGTCCCATATGTCACATATGTCCCTGATGTCCCAGGCGTTCTAAATGTCCCGTATGTCCTTAACGTCCCAGACGTCCCAAACGTCCTAGATGTTCCATATGTCCCTAACGTCCCAAACGTCCGAGATGTCTCATATGTCCCGTATGTCCTTAACGTCCCAGACGCCCCAAACGTCCTAGATGTCCCATATGTCCCTAACGTCCCAGACGTCCCAGATGTCCCATATGTCCCATATGTCAATAATGTCCCAGGCGTTCCAGCTGTCCCATATGTCCCATATGTCCCTGATGTCCCAGGCGTTCTAGATGTCCCTAATGTCCCATATGTCTCGAATGTCCCAGGCGTCCTAGATGTTTCATATGTCAATAACGTCCCAGACGACCTAAATGTCCCATATGTCCCTAACGTCCCAGACGTCCCAGCTGTCCCGTATGTCCTTAACGATCCAGACGTCCCAGACGTCCTAGATGTTTCATATGTCCTTAACGTCCCAGACGTCCCAAATGTCCCACATGTCTTTAACGTCCCAGATGTCCCATATGTTCCATATGTCCCTAATGTCCCAAGCGTCCTAGATATTCCATATGTCCCTAACGTCCCAGACGTCCTAAATGTCCCATATGTCCCTAACGTCCCAGACGTCCCAGCTGTCCCGTATGTCCCTAACGTCCCAGACATCCCAGACGGCCTAGATGTCCCATATCTCCCTAACGTCCCAGACGTCCTAGATGTCCCATATGTCCTTAACGTCCCAGACGTCTCAAATGTCCCATATGTCTCTAACGTCCCAGATGTCCCATATGTTCCATATGTCCCTAATGTCCCAAGCGTCCTAGATGTTCCATATGTCCCTAACGTCCCAGACGTCCTAGATGTCCCATATGTCCTTAACGTCCCAGACCTCCCAAATGTCCCACATGGCTCTAACGTCCCAGATGTCCCATATGTTCCATATGTCCCTAATGTCCCAAGCGTCCTAGATGTTCCATATGTCCCTAACGTCCCAGACGTCCTAAATGTCCCATATGTCTCTAACGTCCCAGACGTCCCAGCTGTCTCGTATGTCCCTAACGTCCCAGACATCCCAGACGGCCTAGATGTCCCATATTTTTCTTATGTCCCTAATGTCCCAAGCGTCCTAGATGTTCCAAATGTCCCTAACGTCCCAAACGTCCTAAATGTTCCATATGTCCCTAACGTCCCAGACGTCCTAAATGTCATATATGTCCTCAACATCCCAGACGTCCCAGCTGTCCCGTATGTCCCTAACGTCCCAGACGTTCCAGATGTCTCATATGTCCCATATGTCTCTAATGTCCCAGGCGTCCTAGATGTTCCATATGTCCCTAACGCCTCAGACGTCCTAAATGTCCCATATGTCTATAACATCCAAGACGTTTCAGCTGTCCCGTATGTCCTTAACGTCCCAGACGTTCCAGATGTCTCATATGTCCCATATGTCCCTAATGCCCCAAGCGCTATAGATCATCCATATGACCCTAACGTCCCAGACGTCCTAAATGCCCCATATGTCTTTAACGTCCCAGACGTCCTAGACGTCCTAGATGTCTTATATGTCCTTAACGTCCCAGACGTCCCAGATGTCCCATATGTCCCTAACGTCCAAGACGTCCCAGATGTCCCATATGTCCCATATGTCCCTAGTGTCCCAGGTGTCCTAGATGTCCCGTATGTACCTAACGTCCAAGACGTCCCAGATGTAACAGATGTCCCATATGTCCCTAACGTGCAAGACGTCCCAGATGTCCCGTATGTCCTTAACGTCCCAGACGTCCCAAACGTCCTAGATGTCCCATATGTCCCTAACGTCCCAAACGTCCGAGATGTCTCATATGTCCCATATGTCTCTAATGTCCCAGGCGTCCTAGATGTTCCATATGTCCCTAACGTCTCAGACGTCCCAGCTGTCCCGTATGTCCTTAACGTCCCAGACGTCCCAAACGTCCTAGATGTCCCATATGTCCCTAACGTCCCAAACGTCCGAGATGTCTCATATGTCCCATATGTCTCTAATGTCCCAGGCGTCCTAGATGTCCCATATGTCCCTAACGTCTCAGATGTCTTAGATGTCCTATATGTCCCTAACGTCCCAAACGTCCCAGATGTCCCATATGTTGCAAATGTCCCAGACGTCTCAGACGTCCCAGATGTCCCATATGTAACATATGTCAATAATGTCCCAGGCGTTCCAGCTGTCCCATATGTCCCATATGTCCCTGATGTCCCAGGCGTTCTAGATGTCCCTAATGTCCCATATGTCTCGAATGTCCCAGGCGTCCTAGATGTTTCATATGTCCCTAACGTCCCAGACGACCTAAATGTCCCATATGTCCCTAACGTCCCAGACGTCCCAGCTGTCCCGTATGTCCTTAACGATCCAGACGTCCCAGACGTCCTAGATGTTTCATATGTCCTTAACGTCCCAGACGTCCCAAATGTCCCACATGTCTTTAACGTCCCAGATGTCCCATATGTTCCATATGTCCCTAATGTCCCAAGCGTCCTAGATATTCCATATGTCCCTAAAGTCCCAGACGTCCTAAATGTCCCATATGTCCCTAACGTCCCAGACGTCCCAGCTGTCCCGTATGTCCCTAACGTCCCAGACATCCCAGACGGCCTAGATGTCCCATATGTCCCTAACGTCCCAGACGTCCTAGATGTCCCATATGTCCTTAACGTCCCAGACGTCTCAAATGTCCCATATGTCTCTAACGTCCCAGATGTCCCATATGTTCCATATGTCCCTAATGTCCCAAGCGTCCTAGATGTTCCATACGTCCCTAACGTCCCAGACGTCCTAGATGTCCTATATGTACTTAACGTCCCAGACGTCCCAAATGTCCCATATGTCTCTAACGTCCCAGATGTCCCATATGTTTCATATGTCCCTAATGTCCCAAGCGTCCTAGATGTTCCAAATGTCCCTAACGTCCCAGACGTCCTAAATGTTCCATATGTCCCTAACGTCCCAGACGTCCTAGATGTCCCATATGTCCTTAACCTCCCAGATGTCTCAAATGTCCCATAAGTCTCTAACGTCCCAGATGTCACATATGTTCCATATGTCCCTAATGTCCCAAGCGTCCTAGATGTTCCATTTGTCCCTAACGTCCCAGACGTCCTACATGTCCTATATGTACTTAACGTCCCAGACGTCCCAGATGTCCCGTATGTCCTTAACGTCCCAGACGTCCCAAACGTCCTAGATGTTCCATATATCCCTAACGTCTCAGACGTCCCAGCTGTCCCGTATGTCCCTAACGTCCCAGACGTCCCAGACGTCCAAGATGTCCCATATGTCCCTAACGTCTCAGATGTCTTAGATGTCTTATATGTCCCTAACGTCCCAGTCGTCCCAGATGTCCCATATGTTGCAAATGTCCCAGACGTCTCAGACGTCCCAGATGTCCCATATGTCCCATATGTCAATAATGTCCCAGGCGTTCCAGCTGTCCCATATGTCCCATATGTCCCTGATGTCCCAGGCGTTCTAGATGTCTCATATGTCCTTAACGTCCAAGACGTCCCAGATGTCCTTAATGTCCCATATGTCTCGAATGTCCCAGGCGTCCTAGATGTTTCATATGTCCTTAACGTCCCAGACGTCCCAAATGTCCCACATGTCTTTAACGTCCCAGATGTCCCATATGTTCCATATGTCCCTAATGTCCCAAGCGTCCTAGATATTCCATATGTCCCTAAAGTCCCAGACGTCCTAAATGTCCCATATGTCCCTAACGTCCCAGACGTCCCAGCTGTCCCGTATGTCCCTAACGTCCCAGACATCCCAGACGGCCTAGATGTCCCATATGTCCCTAACGTCCCAGACGTCCTAGATGTCCCATATGTCCTTAACGTCCCAGACGTCTCAAATGTCCCATATGTCTCTAACGTCCCAGATGTCCCATATGTTCCATATGTCCCTAATGTCCCAAGCGTCCTAGATGTTCCATATGTCCCTAACGTCCCAGACGTCCTAGATGTCCTATATGTACTTAACGTCCCAGACGTCCCAAATGTCCCATATGTCTCTAACGTCCCAGATGTCCCATATGTTTCATATGTCCCTAATGTCCCAAGCGTCCTAGATGTTCCAAATGTCCCTAACGTCCCAGACGTCCTAAATGTTCCATATGTCCCTAACGTCCCAGACGTCCTAGATGTCCCATATGTCCTTAACCTCCCAGATGTCTCAAATGTCCCATAAGTCTCTAACGTCCCAGATGTCACATATGTTCCATATGTCCCTAATGTCCCAAGCGTCCTAGATGTTCCATTTGTCCCTAACGTCCCAGACGTCCTACATGTCCTATATGTACTTAACGTCCCAGACGTCCCAGATGTCCCGTATGTCCTTAACGTCCCAGACGTCCCAAACGTCCTAGATGTTCCATATATCCCTAACGTCTCAGACGTCCCAGCTGTCCCGTATGTCCCTAACGTCCCAGACGTCCCAGACGTCCAAGATGTCCCATATGTCCCTAACGTCTCAGATGTCTTAGATGTCTTATATGTCCCTAACGTCCCAGTCGTCCCAGATGTCCCATATGTTGCAAATGTCCCAGACGTCTCAGACGTCCCAGATGTCCCATATGTCCCATATGTCAATAATGTCCCAGGCGTTCCAGCTGTCCCATATGTCCCATATGTCCCTGATGTCCCAGGCGTTCTAGATGTCTCATATGTCCTTAACGTCCAAGACGTCCCAGATGTCCTTAATGTCCCATATGTCTCGAATGTCCCAGGCGTCCTAGATGTTTCATATGTCCCTAACGTCCCAGACGACCTAAATGTCCCATATGTCCCTAACGTCCCAGACGTCCCAACTGTCCCGTATGTCCCTAACGATCCAGACGTCCCAGACGTCCTAGATGTTTCATATGTCCTTAACGTCCCAGACGTCCCAAATGTCCCACATGTCTTTAACGTCCCAGATGTCCCATATGTTCCATATGTCCCTAATGTCCCAAGCGTCCTAGATATTCCATATGTCCCTAACGTCCCAGACGTCCTAAATGTCCCATATGTCCCTAACGTCCCAGACGTCCCAGCTGTCCCGTATGTCCCTAACGTCCCAGACATCCCAGACGGCCTAGATGTCCCATATGTCCCTAACGTCCCAGACGTCCTAGATGTCCCATATGTCCTTAACGTCCCAGACGTCTCAAATGTCCCATATGTCTCTAACGTCCCAGATGTCCCATATGTTTCATATGTCCCTAATGTCCCAAGCGTCCTAGATGTTCCATATGTCCCTAACGTCCCAGACGTCCTAGATGTCCTATATGTGCTTAACGTCCCAGACGTCCCAAATGTCCCATATGTCTCTAACGTCCCAGATGTCCCATATGTTTCATATGTCCCTAATGTCCCAAGCGTCCTAGATGTTCCAAATGTCCCTAACGTCCCAGACGTCCTAAATGTTCCATATGTCCCTAACGTCCCAGACGTCCTAAATGTCCCATATGTCCCTAACATCCCAGACGTCCCAGCTGTCCCGTATGTCCCTAACGTCCCAGACGTCCCAGATGTCTCATGTGTCCCATATGTCTCTAATTTCCCAATCGTCCTAAATGTTCCATATGTCCCTAACGCCCCAGACGTTCTAAATGTCCCATATGTCCCTAACATCCCAGACGTCCCAGCTGTCCCGTATGTCCTTAACGTCCCAGACGTCCCAGATGTCTCATATGTCCCATATGTCCCTAATGTCCCAAGCGTTATAGATCATCCATATGACCCTAACGTCCCAGACGTCCTAAATGCCCCATATGTCTTTAACGTCCCAGACGTCCTAGACATCCTAGATGTCTTATATGTCCTTAACGTCCCAGACGTCCCAGATGTCCCATATGTCCCTAACGTCCAAGACGTCCCAGATGTCCCATTTGTCCCTAGTGTCCCAGGTGTCCTAGATGTCCCATATGTCCCTAATGTCCCAGGCGTCTTAAATGTCCCGTATGTCCTTAACGTCCCAGACGTCCCAAACGTCCTAGATGTCCCATATGTCCCTAACGTCCCAAACGTCCGAGATGTCTCATATGTCTCATATGTCTCTAATGTCCCAGGCGTCCTAGATGTTCCATATGTCCCTAACGTCCCAGACGTCCCAGCTGTCCCGTATGTCCCTAACGTCCCAGACGTCCCAGACGTCCAAGATGTCCCATATGTCCCTAACGACTCAGATTTCTTAGATGTTCTATATGTCCCTAACGTCCCAGCCGTCCCAGATGTCCCATATGTTGCAAATGTTCCAGACGTCCCAGACGTCCCAGATGTCCCATATGTCCCATATGTCAATAATGTCCCAGGCGTTCCAGCTGTCCCATATGTCACATATGTCCCTGATGTCCCAGGCGTTCTAAATGTCCCGTATGTCCTTAACGTCCCAGACGTCCCAAACGTCCTAGATGTCCCATATGTCCCTAACGTCCCAAACGTCCGAGATGTCTCATATGTCCCGTATGTCCTTAACGTCCCAGACGTCCCAAACGTCCTAGATGTCCCATATGTCCCTAACGTCCCAGACGTCCCAGATGTCCCATATGTCCCATATGTCAATAATGTCCCAGGCGTTCCAGCTGTCCCATATGTCCCATATGTCCCTGATGTCCCAGGCGTTCTAGATGTCCCTAATGTCCCATATGTCTCGAATGTCCCAGGCGTCCTAGATGTTTCATATGTCCCTAACGTCCCAGACGACCTAAATGTCTCATATGTCCCTAACGTCCCAGACGTCCCAGCTGTCCCGTATGTCCTTAACGATCCAGACGTCCCAGACGTCCTAGATGTTTCATATGTCCTTAACGTCCCAGACGTCCCAAATGTCCCACATGTCTTTAACGTCTCAGATGTCCCATATGTTCCATATGTCCCTAATGTCCCAAGCGTCCTAGATATTCCATATGTCCCTAACGTCCCAGACGTCCTAAATGTCCCATATGTCCCTAACGTCCCAGACGTCCCAGCTGTCCCGTATGTCCCTAACGTCCCAGACATCCCAGACGGCCTAGATGTCCCATATGTCCCTAACGTCCCAGACGTCCTAGATGTCCCATATGTCCTTAACGTCCCAGACGTCTCAAATGTCCCATATGTCTCTAACGTCCCAGATGTCCCATATGTTCCATATGTCCCTAATGTCCCAAGCGTCCTAGATGTTCCATATGTCCCTAACGTCCCAGACGTCCTAGATGTCCCATATGTCCTTAACGTCCCAGACCTCCCAAATGTCCCACATGGCTCTAACGTCCCAGATGTCCCATATGTTCCATATGTCCCTAATGTCCCAAGCGTCCTAGATGTTCCATATGTCCCTAACGTCCCAGACGTCCTAAATGTCCCGTATGTCTCTAACGTCCCAGACGTCCCAGCTGTCTCGTATGTCCCTAACGTCCCAGACATCCCAGACGGCCTAGATGTCCCATATTTTTCTTATGTCCCTAATGTCCCAAGCGTCCTAGATGTTCCAAATGTCCCTAACGTCCCAAACGTCCTAAATGTTCCATATGTCCCTAACGTCCCAGACGTCCTAAATGTCATATATGTCCTCAACATCCCAGACGTCCCAGCTGTCCCGTATGTCCCTAACGTCCCAGACGTTCCAGATGTCTCATATGTCCCATATGTCTCTAATATCCCAGGCGTCCTAGATGTTCCATATGTCCCTAACGCCCCAGACGTCCTAAATGTCCCATATGTCTATAACATCCAAGACGTTTCAGCTGTCCCGTATGTCCTTAACGTCCCAGACGTTCCAGATGTCTCATATGTCCCATATGTCCCTAATGCCCCAAGCGTTATAGATCATCCATATGACCCTAACGTCCCAGACTTCCTAAATGCCCCATATGTCTTTAACGTCCCAGACGTCCTAGACGTCCTAGATGTCTTATATGTCCTTAACGTCCCAGACGTCCCATATGTCCCATATGTCCCTAACGTCCAAGACGTCCCAGAAGTCCCATATGTCCCATATGTCCCTAGTGTCCCAGGTGTCCTATATGTCCCGTATGTCCCTAACGTCCAAGACGTCCCAGATGTAACAGATGTCCCATATGTCCCTAACGTGCAAGACGTCCCAGATGTCCCGTATGTCCTTAACGTCCCAGATGTCCCAAACGTCCTAGATGTCCCATATGTCCCTAACGTCCCAAACGTCCGAGATGTCTCATATGTCCCATATGTCTCTAATGTCCCAGGCGTCCTAGATGTTCCATATGTCCCTAACGTCTCAGACGTCCCAGCTGTCCCGTATGTCCCTAACGTCCCAGACGTCCCAGACGTCCAAGATGTCCCATATGTCCCTAACGTCTCAGATGTCTTAGATGTCCTATATGTCCCTAACGTCCCAAACGTCCCAGATGTCCCATATGTTGCAAATGTCCCAGACGTCTCAGACGTCCCAGATGTCCCATATGTAACATATGTCAATAATGTCCCAGGCGTTCCAGCTGTCCCATATGTCCCATATGTCCCTGATGTCCCAGACGGCCTAGATGTCCCATATGTCCCTAACGTCCCAGACGTCCTAGATGTCCCATATGTCCTTAACGTCCCAGACGTCTCAAATGTCCCATATGTCTCTAACGTCCCAGATGTCCCATATGTTTCATATGTCCCTAATGTCCCAAGCGTCCTAGATGTTCCATATGTCCCTAACGTCCCAGACGTCCTAGATGTCCTATATGTGCTTAACGTCCCAGACGTCCCAAATGTCCCATATGTCTCTAACGTCCCAGATGTCCCATATGTTTCATATGTCCCTAATGTCCCAAGCGTCCTAGATGTTCCAAATGTCCCTAACGTCCCAGACGTCCTAAATGTTCCATATGTCCCTAACGTCCCAGACGTCCTAAATGTCCCATATGTCCCTAACATCCCAGACGTCCCAGCTGTCCCGTATGTCCCTAACGTCCCAGACGTCCCAGATGTCTCATGTGTCCCATATGTCTCTAATTTCCCAATCGTCCTAAATGTTCCATATGTCCCTAACGCCCCAGACGTTCTAAATGTCCCATATGTCCCTAACATCCCAGACGTCCCAGCTGTCCCGTATGTCCTTAACGTCCCAGACGTCCCAGATGTCTCATATGTCCCATATGTCCCTAATGTCCCAAGCGTTATAGATCATCCATATGACCCTAACGTCCCAGACGTCCTAAATGCCCCATATGTCTTTAACGTCCCAGACGTCCTAGACATCCTAGATGTCTTATATGTCCTTAACGTCCCAGACGTCCCAGATGTCCCATATGTCCCTAACGTCCAAGACGTCCCAGATGTCCCATTTGTCCCTAGTGTCCCAGGTGTCCTAGATGTCCCATATGTCCCTAATGTCCCAGGCGTCCTAAATGTCCCGTATGTCCTTAACGTCCCAGACGTCCCAAACGTCCTAGATGTCCCATATGTCCCTAACGTCCCAAACGTCCGAGATGTCTCATATGTCTCATATGTCTCTAATGTCCCAGGCGTCCTAGATGTTCCATATGTCCCTAACGTCCCAGACGTCCCAGCTGTCCCGTATGTCCCTAACGTCCCAGACGTCCCAGACGTCCAAGATGTCCCATATGTCCCTAACGACTCAGATTTCTTAGATGTTCTATATGTCCCTAACGTCCCAGCCGTCCCAGATGTCCCATATGTTGCAAATGTTCCAGACGTCCCAGACGTCCCAGATGTCCCATATGTCCCATATGTCAATAATGTCCCAGGCGTTCCAGCTGTCCCATATGTCACATATGTCCCTGATGTCCCAGGCGTTCTAAATGTCCCGTATGTCCTTAACGTCCCAGACGTCCCAAACGTCCTAGATGTCCCATATGTCCCTAACGTCCCAAACGTCCGAGATGTCTCATATGTCCCGTATGTCCTTAACGTCCCAGACGTCCCAAACGTCCTAGATGTCCCATATGTCCCTAACGTCCCAGACGTCCCAGATGTCCCATATGTCCCATATGTCAATAATGTCCCAGGCGTTCCAGCTGTCCCATATGTCCCATATGTCCCTGATGTCCCAGGCGTTCTAGATGTCCCTAATGTCCCATATGTCTCGAATGTCCCAGGCGTCCTAGATGTTTCATATGTCCCTAACGTCCCAGACGACCTAAATGTCCCATATGTCCCTAACGTCCCAGACGTCCCAGCTGTCCCGTATGTCCTTAACGATCCAGACGTCCCAGACGTCCTAGATGTTTCATATGTCCTTAACGTCCCAGACGTCCCAAATGTCCCACATGTCTTTAACGTCCCAGATGTCCCATATGTTCCATATGTCCCTAATGTCCCAAGCGTCCTAGATATTCCATATGTCCCTAACGTCCCAGACGTCCTAAATGTCCCATATGTCCCTAACGTCCCAGACGTCCCAGCTGTCCCGTATGTCCCTAACGTCCCAGACATCCCAGACGGCCTAGATGTCCCATATGTCCCTAACGTCCCAGACGTCCTAGATGTCCCATATGTCCTTAACGTCCCAGACGTCTCAAATGTCCCATATGTCTCTAACGTCCCAGATGTCCCATATGTTCCATATGTCCCTAATGTCCCAAGCGTCCTAGATGTTCCATATGTCCCTAACGTCCCAGACGTCCTAGATGTCCCATATGTCCTTAACGTCCCAGACCTCCCAAATGTCCCACATGGCTCTAACGTCCCAGATGTCCCATATGTTCCATATGTCCCTAATGTCCCAAGCGTCCTAGATGTTCCATATGTCCCTAACGTCCCAGACGTCCTAAATGTCCCATATGTCTCTAACGTCCCAGACGTCCCAGCTGTCTCGTATGTCCCTAACGTCCCAGACATCCCAGACGGCCTAGATGTCCCATATTTTTCTTATGTCCCTAATGTCCCAAGCGTCCTAGATGTTCCAAATGTCCCTAACGTCCC